>MPNV01000891.1:27785-237817 GCA_013376435.1 Cyclocybe cylindracea
GTCATCCCTCGCAAGTGTCAAGCGGTCTCCATCCTGCAGCTTTGTCTTCGAATCGTCCAACAGTTTCTCGAAACCATGGTGAAATTCGTAACAAAACTCACAATTGCGCCAGTTGTGAAGACGGCAGTTAACCTGAACAAAAGTCGCGACGGAATGCTTTTCAACTGGAGGTATAAATTAACGTCTATCCGACCTACATTAGAACACCTCAAATTCCCTCCCTCATGAACAACTACATCTCTCACTGGTGGCAAGGCTCGCGCCAGCCTTCGAACTCCAGTCGTCATTCCAGCGGCTCTCCTCCCGTTCCTGCAGGAGACTACTTCCCTGGAACCCGTCCTACAGGCGCCAATAATATTGGTCCAACACGCAGTCGACGTCTCCGGGATCCATGGTCCTTCGTTCTGTCTCCCAGGTCCCCCCGTGACACCACTCGCTATAATGTGCTAGCGCATACAGAGCCACTATCCCCTTCTCTCGTCCCCGGCGCCCCGCTCATGACAAACAACAAGCCGCTTCCTGAGACAAGTCTGGAATCACTAGAGTTTTATCCAGAACCGCCTCCAAGCCCCGAGCTCGCTATTCGCGTCTCCGATCCCGTAAGCTCTCGAGAGATGTACTCGATGCTCGCCGAGGCTGCACACTTCATCCAAACAAAATCAAAGGAGGTCAACAATACCCTCAGCTTCACCTGGACCATGGCCAAGAATTTAAGAGGGCGAATCATCTTTCAGAACCTCTTCGAGAAGCTCAACCTCCCAATTCGTATGGACCGCCGAACGATTTGCCCATTGGAATCCTTCGAACGGATGTCATTCACCGTCCCAGAGAAAGTAGAGGACCTCGAGCCATGGAACGTGTCCTTTGACAGCGGTACCATTGCCAACGATTATATCAATTTTTCTGGAGCGACCAACCTTCTAGAGTTCTCTTGGAATGGTGACTTCTGCCTGCTCGCGTCTAAATGCGTCGGAGTACCCTTCTCTAATCTTCATGCCCTCACAATCACGGGCTCATTTATGTGTGTGGAAGATGCGATCGCTATTCTCCACTTGTGCCCTGGCATTGCCCACGCCGAGTTGGGCATAGTCGATAACATTGTGGCCGGCGCACGACGTATAGTCACAAATATCAAGCCCAGTCCCGTAGCCAAAATCCGGTTTCAGCGCTTGGAAAGCTTGAAAATAGTCGCAAAGGAGCAATTGTGGTTCATTTCAGAACGTATCGCATGGGACAGGTTTGCGACGCTATCCCTTACAGTCGGCGAGCGAGCGCTCGAAGAACTTCCTCAAGCTATCGTTGCAATCAGGAATATCGGCCATTTATATTTGACGCTGGAGGAGGATGTCAAGGTGGGAGACCGTGACAAATTGAGGGTTTTGATGAAAAGGTATTGTCGACGAGGATGATAAGACGCTATCATTTATATTGCAGACAACTATAAGTTATACATGGATAGAATTTGTTCGTCAATTGGGCCCCTTCTCTTGTCTGGATAGAAGCTGAAGTCCTTCAAGGTGGGGATGCGTGAAGAAATGAGGTTCGCGATCATGCCATCCGTCGTTTCACATTTCGAGAAATGCAGCCCTTCTAAAAAGGGGAGGTATACGTGCAGTCCAGTCCCCGAGCGTTGACTAAGTAATGAAATTGTTGAATCGGATACTTTCCCTGAGTAATCAAATTCTATGAGAGATTGAAGAGAACGCGACTTGAGGCAATCTTCTAGGAATTGTTCCGGGGAGGAGCGATCGTAGTACTGGAGCTTCTCGAGGCTGCAATTCGACCTTTGAAGGAAGCATTGAAAGGGGGATGAATCACCGAATAACGGCTCTGTGCAACCTGTCGACATCATGTTGAGATGGCGGAGAGAGGGACAGCTGATATGGGAAAAAATGAGATCGATGGGTGTTTCCGAATTGAGGTTCAGAGATTCGAGTCGGTGCAATGGGACAGGGGAGCTGGGAATGGAGGGCTTCATGAAAATTTGCGACGCGTCCGGAGATACCCCCGTCCCGAAAGAGCGTAGATTGGGGAAGAGTCGGAGGAATCCTATGACGGCCTCTGCGTCTAGCGGCGTTCCACAGCCGAACAATTGGACGGAGGTCATTTGGTCAAACGGCGCGCTTTCATAGGAGCAGGCCTCTAACGTTCCGGTCCAATTCACCTCTTCAAGAGACGCGGAAGAATGAAAGAACGACCATATATCACGGAGGTAGGGCGTTTTCCACTCGGGGTTTTTTCTTTCGTACTTGAAGAGCTCCTTGGATTCAGATGTCTGGTGGGAAAACTGGACAGACGCGAGCAGGTCGCATCTAAGAGGTGCTTGAAGGAGCCCCGCAAAATGCGGTAGGACGTCGACGGGGACGACGATGAAAATCTTCTTCCAAAACTGGCATCTCGAAACGAGGGAGCGGAGAATGGCCCAGGCTGACGGAACATGGCCTGGCTGCTTGAGAGTCACGTCCAACGGTTGATCAGCGGCCCGTTCCAGCCACAAATCAACGAGATGTACGTGAACTTTAGTGGGCTGGGTCACGTAGATGGTGGTCCAAAGGGAGGGGAGGTTGAGTGCAACGTTTCTCCAACGGGTACAGACTTGCCCCAGGATCATGGGATTCCGGCCAGAGTGGTAAGAGAGTGGGCCAATGGAGGGTGGATATGGGTCGTTGGCATAGAAACTGAAGATATGACACAAAACTTCGAACGGAATCTGGGATATGGGGAGTGCAAAGTTATAGTTGTTTAGATCATCGAACTTCTTTGACGACGACTTGAGTTTCTTCTTCGGAAGCGGGATTTGCATGGACGACATTACATCTGCTATTCCTCCTGTTATTTCGGCTTCGGTAAACAGTTAATTCCGAACGCGATGGGTACATACCCGTAGAGAAAGCCTGCGAGGCGGGAGACGAAAGCGATTGGAAGATGTAAGGCATATCGAGAGCGGTGGTGGGTGATGTAAAGTAACTACACCTCCGGCGAAGACCTGCAGGGGCTCATATAGAGGCTATTGCAAGGAGATACAAGGTAACCAGGTCGCCAATGGACCGAACATTTCACTCTTGTCTGTCGAGCTCTTGGAACCCGATTAAGAACAAAGGAAGTCGGGCAGACTATGTGTGATTCTGAAAACGACTGGATGAACGAAGTTCTGCTGAAGACTGATAGTTATATAATGCTCGTATTTGATTTCGACGTGTTGAATAGTTGACTGTTGTGACAGTAGTACGAACTACTGCTACTGTGCATGGTTGTAGGGCGTTGCACTGTGTGCAAGTTTCGGGGGTTCTCTTCGCCGCATTTCGGAAGACGCCCTTTATCTCGCTAGGGTAGTGGACTAAAGAAGGGAGGAATTTCGAAGAATAGCAGGCTGAATGTCAATGGTCGCAGCAGGGTTAGCAGCTTGAAAGTTCGAGGGCAACGGGAAATGCTTTTCATTTTCCCATGAAAACTAGATAAGATTAGATCTGGGATTGTCCGGCTCCTCCGGCCCGCAGGCCGCCTCCGAGCTGCGCCGTAGCCGATGTGGGCGCTTGAACAATTGAACTACATCGACTCGAAAGGACATCGCTGTCATCCCTCGCAAGTGTCAAGCGGTCTCCATCCTGCATATTTGTCTCCAAATCGCCCAACAGTTTCTCGGAACCATGGTGAAATTCGTAACAAAACTCACAATTGCCCACTTATGAAGAGTGCAGTTAACCTGAACAAAAGTCGCGACGGAATGCTTTTCAACTGGAGGTATAAATTAACGTCTATCCGACCTACATTAGAACACCTCAAATTCCCTCCATCATGAACAACTACATCTCTCACTGGTGGCAAGGCTCGCGCCAGCCTTCGAACTCCGGTCGTCATTCCAGCGGCTCTCCTCCCGTTCCTGCAGGACACTACCTCCCTGTAACCCGTCCTGCAGGCGCCAACAATATTGGTCCAACACGCAGTCGACGCCTCCGGGACCCATGGTCCTTCGTTCTATCCCCCAGGCCCCCCCGTGACACCACTCGCTATAATGCGCTAGCGCATACAGAGCCACTATCCCCTTCTCTCGTCCCCGGCGCCCCGCTCATGATAAACAACAAGCCACTTCCCGAGACAAGTCTGGAATTACTAGACTTTTATCCAGAACCACCTCCAAGCCCCGAGCTCGCTATTCGCGTCTCCGATCCCGTAAGCTCCCGCGAGATGCACTCAATGCTCGCCGAGGTTGCGCACTTCATTCAAACGAAATACAGTAGGGTCAACAATACCCTCAGCTTCACCTGGACCAAGGGAAAGAACCTGAGAGGCCGAATCATCTTTCAGAACCTCTTCGAGAAACTCAACCTCTCAATTCGCATGGGTCGCCAAATGATTCGTCCACTGGAATCCTTCCAGCGCATGGAATTCACGGTACCGTGGAAAGTCAAGGACCTCGAGCCATTGGACGTATCATTTGATAGCTGTGCCATCGCCAACGACTGTATCGATTTTTCTGGGGCGACCAACCTTCGGGAGTTCTCTTGGAACGGCGATTTTTGCCTGCTCGCGTCCAAGTGCATCAACCTCCCCCTGTATAACCTGAAAATCCTGAAAATCTCCGGATGCTTCATTTCTGTTGAAGAAGCGATATCTATTCTCCATTCATGCCTCAACCTCACCTGCGCCGAGCTCGGTACTGTTGATAACTCCGTTCAGCGAACGACGAAGACCAACATAAGGATCAGCACTTCGCTTCGGGTGCAGCTCCGATTCCTCACCGATTTGACAATAGTCACAAATGAGCAACTGGAGTCAATTCTCCAAAGGATAGCCTGGAGAAATCTTTCCAGTTTAACCCTCATCATTGGCGGGACAGGACTGGTGGGTATACCCAATGCCATTTCCAGTCTCCAGAACCTCGGGCGCTTAAAATTGACACTGGCGGGACGTGTCGAAGACAGGGAATATACAAGAATACGACGATTAATGGAAAAATACGAGGAAGAATATTAATCAACAGGATTGAATTGGCCGTAAAACAGGACGGGGAGGATGGGAGGGCTGTGACAGCCAGCGCGTATGGCGGACTAGCTTAAACCCCATGTGGACAGTGCCCGTTTGTCAATCGGGCCCTTCCCCTTTTCGGAATAGAAACTGCAGTCAGTTAATGCAGCTTTGAGATTCCGCCCTGAACTTTAAAATATAAATGGAAATCGGAATTCTGGAACGTCCGCCACGGCGGGTGTTTGTTATTTGGTCCCCCGCCGGAGTTCCCAATTCGACTTAGCACTACTGTTGGCATTCACACTCTCCTCCCCGCTGTCTCCCCCTCGTCGTCGCCATCGTCTCGCCGTCTCGTCGTCGCCGTCTCGCACCTGGCCATCTCACAAGACGACGAGCCAGTTGCTGTCTCGTCGTCTCCCGTCGCCATCTCGCCCTTGCCCTCTCACACTCTCTCATCCCCTCGCTCTTACCGTCGCCATCTCGCCATTACTCTCCCTTCTTGCCATCTCGCCGTCGCCATCGCGTTTTCTCGCACTTCGCCATCGCGTTGTCTCGCGCTTCGCCATCTCGTCGTCGCTCGCCACCAGCTCTCCTACCCCCTTGCCCGATCTCATCGCCATCTTTGGCCACCCTCGCTCATACTGGCAGGAAGAGGCACAAGAGGCAATGGAGACACGGAGAGGGCATGACAGAGGGTGGGGCAAAGGCACGGCCAATGGTGCAAAGGTAACGGCATGAGCAAGCAGGGTGGAGGCACCAACACCAGCACCAGAGCGAGCAGGTGGCACAAGCGAGAATGGGTAGAGCAGAGCCCCGACGTATACCGAGCGAGCGGGGCGAGCAGGCGGCGAATGCCGAGCAGCGGTGGGTACGGCGTCGGCATCAGAGAGGTGATAGATTGGTGATTTCTGGCGTAAATATGTCTAGTACTCGAGCGCTAGTACATCCTGTAGTACGGCCATGCCATACGGATGATAATTAAATAATATTGAATGATTTTACTGTTCAAGCTTTGTTCGTTGAGCAACAGATTCACCTTGTTCAGAAATTTCGAAGTCCATGCCCGCCGTTGAGCCAAAATGGGAGGCTGACCAAGCGAGGGCGCAGTTTCCAGAATTCCTGTTTCCTTTTATATTTTAAGGTTCCGGGCGGAAAGTGAACAACTCAGTTAATGTGGATGCGCGAGACAAAAGCAGCGTGGCGATCATCCCATCCGTCGTATCGCAACTTGTGAGGTGCAAATCTTTTAGGAAGGGCATTACTGCATGTGGGCCGTTCTCGATACAACGAGTAAGCAATGAGACCGTGGAGTCGGATATTTTTCCAGTCCAATAAATAGACACGAGGAACCGAAGCGAATGAAGACTACCCCATTCCTGCATGAATGACTCCGGTGCATGGCGGTCGTCGTAGTGAAACTTTTGAAGTTGACAATGAGACCGACGAAAGAAATTATCGAGGACGGCAAAATCATGGAAGAGGGGAATTTCGCACATTATCGACCACAACCTGAGGTCGCGGAGAGCAGGCAGGGTAATATGAGCAAATAGGAAGGAGATTGAAGAGTCTAGCCGGAGATGGAGGGTGTCAAGATGCTCGAAAGTGATGGGAGACCCGGGGAGATGGGACTTCCAAGCAGAGTGAGAGGAAGAAGGGGGAGAGATTCTTGCGTGGAATGCCTGTAGGTTCGGAAATAATTGCATAAAACCGACAGCATCCTCTGCATCCAGAGCTATCCCGAAACGTAGTTCGATAGAGGATATCTGTTTGAATGGCGATCTATTGAAAGCAAGCGTCTCTAACTCTCCCGTCCAGACCACATCGCGGAGGGACGTCGAAGTATAAAAGAATGTCCATATATCGCGCAGGTAGGGGATTGTCCAACCCGGGTTCTGGATGTGGCAATCGAACAGCTGTTTCGAAACGATTACATGGTCGTAAAACTGGACTGATTCGAGCATATTGCATCGGCGAGGTGACTGGAGTACCTGTGCGAAGCGTGGGAGGAGGTCGAGGGGAAGGGCAATGTGGATCTTTTTCCAAAATTCGGACCGCGCAACGAGAGAGGTAAGGATGGCCCACGCCGGTATTAAGTTGTCCAATTCGGTTAAGGTGACATCCAGTGGTTGATCAGCAGCCCGCTCGAGCCACAAATTGACGAGGCGCGCATGACATTTTGTTGGCTGGGAAATGCGTATGGTGGTCCATAGAGCGGGGAGATTGGTTGCTACATTTCGCCAATGGGAGCAAACTTGCGCAAGGACCATGGGATTACGGCCTGCTTTGTAGGAACGTGGGCCTAAAGGCGCCGCGCGTGGATTATTGGTATAGAGCCTGAAAATATCACCCAACAGCTCGACCGGGATGTGCGATATCGAGACCATCGAGTAGTCATTTTGGAGGGCAAGATGGTCAACCGAGGAGCTAACCTTCTTCGGAACGGAGACCCTCATAGAGGACATCGCATCCTTAATTCCTCCTGTTTCGATTTAGCAAGCGGTTAACTCCAAAGGGGATGGGCACATACCCGCAGAGAAAGCCTGCGAGGAGGGAGACGCAAGCGATTGGAAGATGTAAGGCATATCGAGAGCGGTGGTGGGCGATGTAAAGGAACTTCACCTCCGGCGAAGGTTTGCAGGGGCTCATATAGAGGCTATTACAAGGTTTCAAGGAGATACAAGGTAACCAGGTCGCCAATGGACCGAGTATTTGACTCTTGTCTGTCACGCTCTTCGAGCCCAATTAAGAACAAAGGAACTTGGGCACAGACTTTGCGTGATTCCGAAAATACCTGGATGAACGAACTTCTGCTGAAGATTGAACGCTCGTATTTGATTTCGACGTGTTGAATAGTGGACTGTTGCATTGTCAAAGTGCAAGTTTCGGGGGTTCTCTGCGCTGCATTTCGGAGGATGTCCTTTATCTCGCTAGAGTGGTGGACAGAAAAGGGGAGGAATTTCAAAGAATAGCAAGCTGAGTGTCAACGTTCGCAGCAGGGTTAGTAGGTTGAGGGCAAACGGCAGACCCTTTTTTCCCATGAAAACTAGATTAGATTAGATTACCCTGTCGTTGCCCCACATCTTGACCTCGAAACCATTGAAAATAGTTGGGCCATGCAAGTAGTCAGCATACTACACTTTTTAGTGGTGAAGGCGAATGGAAGATCGCTAATGCATGTCCCTTTCTCGCCAATACTCGTCACTATCGTCATATAAGTGCTTCAGCATCTCCAATTTGGCAGGCGGGAGTGTGTGCTTCACGCGCTAGGTCAGGCGATCAGCGCTTCAGCCTCTGAATAAAGTATCTGCACCAGAAAACTGACCTCCAAGTATGTGAGCACTTCCCTCCGATATTTGTCCACAACTTTCTGATGTTCCACGAGCTCGGGAGGTATCTGTCGAAGCAGTGGTGCTTCCGTTGGACGCGCTTGAACAGGTCCTCGCACGGCAAGCAACACGATATGCCAAGTATACTCGTCTGGGCCGCAGTAAGGCAGAAGGATGGAAATAAATAAAAGAATTGCAGCATCCGACGCGTGCCAGCCAGCAGTTTGATACGAACGGGAACGCAAGACGGAGAACGCACAACTACTAGCGAGTTCTCCGAGACTGAAATTTGTCGGCTTCTTTCCTATCCAATGGCCGCAGTAAAGAAAGCGTGCTGTGCAGATCATATTCTGCAGATTTTTCTTTATTGCCTCTTTGTCTTGGACCACCTGGTTAATCAGAGGAATCTCAGCCTGAGGCGCCTTCCAGAATTATAAAACGTACAGCAGTTTCAAAACCGAATATCTGCAGCCCAGAGATTATATCCTGGAACAATGACTGCCTATCAGATGTCGTTTCTGTGGAAAACGTACGCAAAGAGGTGTATTGCGGGTGGATAAAGCGGCACGAGGCGGGCCCATGCGGAAAATCCTTCGGACGGTACAGGTTGAACACCTTCAGAGGAAGAACAAGCTTTGACTACTTACCGTCCTGTCAAATACCTCTCCCAATCGAATGAGAGCATCTCCCACTTTCTGGTAGACCAAAACCTCGGGTTCATCCGCAAGCATATCCCCGAGCAGCTTTGAAACAGGGTGCAACATATCGACTATCTCGTTGGACAAGTGGGCATTGAGAGCGTGACGCAGAAAATATCCGATGTTGTCTACCGTAATATTCCATTGCTGCGACCAATTGGCTGCAAATCCTATCAGTCGTTCATCAAGGCTCTTTGGCGATATGTCTCGCACCAAAATCTATATTCCTCCAGTTCCATTTCGCCAGCGTATCGTGTGCCAGGGTTATATCGAGGGCAAATATGCCAGACCTCGCTGGATCAAGAAGGAAGTCCATCAAGGATGCATGAAGGACCTCAACAGGCTCTTCTGGAGCAGAGACAGAAATTACTGATGCCAAAGGAATAAGAACCAACTCAATATCTCCAGGTCTAAATGAGAACACCTCATCAAGATCGCATGGGCAGGGGGTGATCTCCGCCATGTCGTCAGCAGCAAGGACAATGATTCCTAGAATGCGATTGACGGTATCCAGGTCCTCGCGTTTGATGGACGAGAATATGTGAGTGTACAGGCCGTCCAGTTGCGAAAAGGGCGTCTCGTTCGCTTGCGGGGCGGATAGTCCGAGGATGACTTGGAGTCGGTCGTCAGGTCGGTGTTCTGGGGAGGAAAGAAAGTTCATGACGGTCGTCGCATAGATAAACTGAGAAGATGCTTTGCGAACTAGCGTGTCAACGTCCTCTTCCGTTGGCCACGATGGCGCGAGGTATCGACCGACTGGATGTGTTCTTCTGATATCTGCAAATCGGTTGACGAAGAAGGTACGTATATCATGATCAGCGTTGGTGTCGTTCAGATTCAGATGAAGAATGGCGCCGCACTGAAAAGATGGATGGTGTTGGAGGATTTGCACGATATGCGACTCCGGTCGAGTTGCTATGAGGAATCGGAACGGGTAATGAAGTCGCGTAAGGGCGGACGCTAGGATAAGGAGTAGGTCGTGCTGGATAGTCTGATCATTGCATTCATCGAAGCCGTCGATCGCGACAAGTCTGGGTTGCCGTGTACTTCTACTATCCATCGAAGGTGCCTGAGTCGACGATGTTCTAGGCTTTTGCCTGCTGAAGATGCGTTTTATCCTGGAAGGCTTTGGTTTTGTGGGGGATATGGGAGGCGTAGTAATTTGAATGTGCTTGACAAGGAGCCGTTCCATCTGAGCCTCACGGGAGAGTTTGAAGAGATGGGGGTCGTTCTCGAGCTCCTTCTCAACCAGCTCCCGCAGCCCTGGAATGACCTGCATGAGCTGACGAACGAGAGTGGGGATAAGAGTGTCGCCGTTGTTCCTATTCGAGGAAGTGGTGGAGAAGAAAAAACCGGCAGCATAGAGCCCACGTTTGAGGCACTTCTCCGCTATTGACTGCTCGAGAGCCGATTTTCCTAGTCCAGCAGACCCACGTAGGACCATCATCGAGGCCGATTCGTCGTCGCTGGTGATCCAGTCCATGATCGTTTGAATAACAACCTCGCGCGTCTGTTCATCGCATCGAGGAGGTGGAAAGCGCTCTTTCGAGTCCAGCAGAGCCTCAAGAGCGCAATGTTCATCAAGAATGTCTAGTGCTGATATGGAATCGCGTTTCAGTGACAAACCGCTGGGAAATTGTTCGATATCCTTACGCCGACCGCCGCCTCTCCCATAATATTGAACGGGAACTTCGGTATTGACATGGAATTGGCTACCTTCTATGTGGATATTGTTTGCACCTTGAAAGAAAGACGTAGTCATCGCGGTGGCATTCGAAATGGGCTTCACTGTCAGCCCATGCGCGATGGTGGTTCATGGAAGGTGACGAATGTCTACGAATGTGGCGCTCCATGTCCAGCCTGCAACTTTCGGCAATGTCGCACAGACACCGACAATGCCGAGACTCATACCGACTGAATCTATAGCTAAAGTCTGTTCTAAGCCTAAGGACACCAACGATACTCGCGAAATGCTAACCATCATGGGGTATGATATTGACATATAGATACAAAATTTTGCGTACAATGCGTGTATGTGTGGGAGAAGCGACGGAAGAGAAGGAAATCAAACGGTAAACCCCGGAGAGACAACAAGAATAACCCAAAAGAACAATAGGCAGAAAAGCAAGAAGAATAGGTAGATTCAAAGTAAAGAGAACTCATAAGAGATGGCTTATGGTCAATATATGTATAAGTGATGCTGGGATAGAGAAGCCTGCGCGTGATTTGACATAGCGAAGTGTTACAAAACGAATTTTTTATGAAGCCAAAAACCCAAGAGAAAGAAGTATCAGAGAGGAGGTAAGGGATGTGTGCAGCGTTCGGTGTGGAGACTTATGTGCATTATTCGCAAACCGGAGGTGGACCAGGTGAGATCAAGTTTTGATGATTATAGGCGTATGACTGGGGAAAGCGTGAACGGGGACATAACAAACAGGAAGCATTTTCATGGAGGACGTGCATATGGTGGGGTGCTCCGGTGGCCGCTTGTAACCAAGCCGTTGACATAGAAGGGGGGAATTTCATTCCTTGCTGCGTTCCTCTCTCGGTGAAGTGAGCGGCGTGACACTCTTCTGGCCCATGATTTGCTCGATCGTCGTAGGGGAGATGCGATCTTGGCTTGCTGCACTCGACTGGCTGCTACGCCGCCGCCCGAGGAAGCCCAGACTCCATTTAGGGCGCTTCTTCACGAGGCTCGGAGGGATAGGTGGGTTCGTTGCGGGAGCTTTGAGCTTGGGGTGTGTGACGCCAGCTGTGGGGGGTTCTATGTGCGGATATGAGATTTGGGAGGCAGAGGGCGAAGAGGACAGGGAACTGAATGGATTGCCGGATACGATTCCAGGCGTCATTGAGTGGTTGAAGTTGGTGAGGGTTGCGGAACTTGTGGAAGGTGGAGAACCGGAGACGGATGATGGGTTCGAACTGCTGTCAGGGAATGGGTATTCGAAACGTGTCGAATTGGTTGCAAACGGGGTGCCGACGATTTGTGACGAAGGCGAATGCAGCGTCAGTTCAGCGAGGTTGGTGAGGGTGGGCATGGTCAGAGTGTGTCGAGGCGACGTTGGCCGGGAGATGGCGGGCTTCGTCGCTGATGGGGTTTCTACAGGAAGAACGGGCACCGTCGGGGTGGAGTCCTGGATCTCAGGCGCGATTGAAGTGGATATCGCTGGGGTAGGTTCTGCAGGCTCTGAAGGCGTCGGATCTGAGGCGATTTGTGTGTCTACCTTGTCGGGCTGTTCGCGTTGGTCATAAGGAGGAGAAGAAAGTCAGAAAACGCACCTGTTTTGTTTTCTGAGAGTCCAAATCGATGACGTCTGGCCCCACCCCTCCATCAGGACCATCACCCACTTTCTCAGGCGAACTTGCTACGTCAACTTGCTCCGTTATCTGTGGCTCTTCCGCTCCTAGTACGTCCATGGCGGTCGGCGACGGGCAGAAATAGAGAGGGAAATAGCGATGCGGAGTCCGTAAGCAGAGAAGGTGGGGCCAAGGTATATTCCCAGCTTGATACTCCCAGACGTGCGAGAACATTCCGTGGCTACTCCCACCACGTGCTTGTCATTTACCAGGTCGTCGACGACAGTACCCCAGGTCCCCAGAGCGACGTTATCCCGAGCAGAGCAGACCCATAAAACCCGCAGCACGAGAAAAACGGAAGGTGAAAAGGCGAAAAGCGGGGTTCGTTTTGAACCCCACTCCGCTGGCTGAGTTTATGGCATCGAAAGTGATGCCCCGGCAGGGTGAGGCAGAGAAGAGGGAACAAGGCAGGCCAGACTGCCAGACTTGGTCATCTTGGTCCGACGAACCTACACGTGCCGTGAAGTCGGCATCCTCGACGTCTGCGAACTTGATTAGAGGTTATTTGCAACAAGAAATATTCCAAAAAATCACCGCGCAAAACAGCCGCGTTTCCGCGCACCACAAATGCCCCACCTGAGCTCCAAGGCGAACCAGTGGTGAACCTGATGTGCATCCATCGCCGGTTCGCTGATACCTTCATCTTTTTGGTCATCGTCAGCGACCACCGCCGTCGATAAGTAGGTTCGGGCTTCAACAACGTTCCTCGTTGACGTCGGCGATGCTACTGTCGACGTCCACAGCCATCGAAGTCCGTCGACTGCGGCGTTGGATGTCTGCAATATATCCACCCATCCAATGCTTTTTCCCTATAAAAGTATTCATTCCTGCAGCGCCAGTTGGTGGGTCACGGTCGAAGTACTGCGTCTTCATATTGGTCTAAGCCAATTGTGGGTGATGTCCAAAATGCAGCTCGATAATAGACGCCCAAAGGCGAAGAAAGATCTCAGTGCAACCACCAAGCGTTGGGGAATGGCGCTCAGCCCGACGCCCAATGACATTTTCTGAATCGGTTTGCACCCACATTCCTATGTAGAGTACATGAGTGCAGTCTGATCCAAGCTGGGGCCGGAAAACATTACATTTTCTCGCAACATTTTGGGATAACCCAGGTGCAAATAACCTCTATTGGCTGAATGTCGAAGCATCGAAGTGTCGAAAACTGAGGAAAATGAGGGGTAAGGATGTGGAGCGGAAAGAGACGACACTGACTTTTATTTGCGACTTAGTCTAGACCCATCACGTAAGTCTTCATGACGTCATAAGCATGTAATCTATTATCTAATCGCGTCAATACGACTATTATACAACAACGCATCAGAGCCCAACAAGGACAGGTGTCTAATCCCCCGCTACGTAAACTGGATTATGACGATCCTCTCTCCCCGGAAAGTTTTCTGGAGGAATGCCTCAATCACCACGAACTCCAGTCCTTCGAAAAGCTTTACTACTCTGGAAAAGTAAATGACTTCTCGGTCTCGCTCCTCACTCGCTGCAGTGCAAATAACCAACATTTGTTCCTCCCGCTCATCGAAGAACTCCACTTCCCCAACTGTGGAACGACGGATGGCATGATCGCAAATTTAGTTTCATCGCGCATTTCCACTTTAAAAGACTGTGCTTGTAACACAATGACTCCGAGCTTATCTCCGGTAACGGTTCATTGTTTACCATGAGCGAGGCGCCTGGGATAAGGCAAGGGGATAGTGGCTATGTGTATGCTGTCAGCCCGTGATAGTGAGCGGGGACAGCGTCACGAGGGGATCTAGGAGATAAAACGAAGTACCGCGGGTCCATTAGGCGCCCGGTACGAGCGGGATTGCTAGGGCTGGCGGGTGAGGGATATCGATAAGTATCACTTGACACTTACGAGACATGACAGTACTCGTTTGTGTCGTTCAATTGTTCAAGCGCCCACATCAGCCAGAAGAAAATAGTAAGCGGGCTTTGGCGAGTGGCGTGGGCCGGAAAGGCCGGTCAAGTTATGCTCATTTCACAGAGTATTCTCCTTCATCCGTTTCCAGTTCCTAGTATCTCAGGGAAGTCTTCGCGCCTCGTCGTCGCGTTGATGGCTATAAGCTGACACAAACCGTCTTGACGGTGGCCGTGTTCATCAGTGCACAGACCACTGCAAGAGGCGAATGACCTGGACCGGGCGCTTAAACAAACTTACATAAAGCCGACGCCTTTCTTTCCAACTACTCAGTATACTTTTTCCCCTTCCCCATTCTCTGCTCGTGGCCAATCCATTCATAGACTTTACATCTGCAAAATTGCCTTAAATTGCTTTGCAGGAATGAATGTGGTTCCCTGTCGTGCCCGTGCGACCTTGTCTTCCCAATCTCTGTCTTTATGCTATGCTCGAGGGGCCGAAATTAGTGCCACAAGATGTATATATACGCCTCCAGACTTGAAGTGTAGACGACCACAATTACTGCAATATAAGGACATCCACTACTCTAAATACCATCTTACACTCTTCGCTCTCTTTATCCCGACCTTGCTGCCTCAACAACCGCAACAGTGAACTTGGGGCAGTGTCTTTTTCCTCGATTCACGATCTAATACCGCCAGCACTCAGCTCCTGTGCCTGAGGTACGCGGTGCCGCCCACAGCCTTTCTTCGCTTTGCTGCACCCAGAGCGCCAGCGGAAACGCCTGGGGTACGGGTCGCTGATGGTGAGCCCGCGTGGTGCTTCGAGGTAGGTATGGTAATGCAGGCTACGACGCCATTTTGCTCTGGTACAACGGCCATTCTCGCGAAGACGATGAATACTCTGGAGCAGACACGGAGCGTCGATGCTCCCAGTATCCGGCTTCAGTGACAATTGTCTATTTCTAAGGCGAGTCCCTTCCCCGCTGTGCAGGACTTAATAACAGAGATTTATTTGTTTATTTTGGACTTCCACAAACCTTGCTGCGCTACGCTTCCTATTCACCTTTGAAGGGACATCTTTCGTAGACTCTAC
This sequence comes from Cyclocybe cylindracea, assembly GCA_013376435.1. Taxonomy (NCBI): domain Eukaryota; kingdom Fungi; phylum Basidiomycota; class Agaricomycetes; order Agaricales; family Hemipholiotaceae; genus Cyclocybe; species Cyclocybe cylindracea. The sequence continues at coordinate 43,100 of MPNV01000891.1, forward strand.
GACAGCTACTACAGCAACTCTTTGGCGCAAAACTCGTCCAATCACAGATCGCGATTGGAACCGCATTGTAGGCTCAGGCAGGCCTCGCAGCAAACTTGGACCAGGCAATTGCGACAATGGGAGAATGTACGTTCCATGGTATTGACTCCGAGTTGCGGTAAATACATTGACAAGCCCAAATTCCGGTGCATCTATTTTTATCTGCCCAATATACTCTATGTTGCGAGCCTTCGGGGGAACAGCTTCAAGATACGAGATCGCGTCAAACTGTCCGTCTTCCGGACTCTATGAACTTCGATCAGGGCGAGTTCGCAATCCCGCCTGGGGGACACGGAATGGATGTCGCATATTACTTCACATTCCAAAATGCAAACGGCGTTCCCGGTTCGCAGATCCGACCTTCGATAAGGCTTTCGATACATCCTCCCTTGATTCCCATAGCTCTCAGCGCGAATGAGAAGCGTGGCCCTACGAATATGATACCCGCGTTGCCGCTCTGGAAGGGTGCAAACGCAATGCTGTTCAATAAGACGGACACCGGCGCACCCGAGATGCGGGTCCTCAAAACGCCAGCTCCATTGCTGCAGCAATGCGCGTAAGTCTTCCTTTCGGGTTTTGCCTTGAACACGTTTACCACAGCGATTCCCGCCATGAGAATCTAGATTTTGGGAGAGCGTTGCTGAGATCGCGGCGCAGTGAAAAAGGCGGGCGGTGCCGCATCTGAACAATGGCGCCTTCAATATCGTATCGATTGTAATTTGTCTGTTCGCCAAATTCTACATTTTTCTCCAATCGCCGTGTAGACCGAGAATCGAGTCAGAACTTCCTCTCGCCCAGTTCTGCTTTGATTCGCTCTCGCTTTGACCTTGGCTGCCTTGGCTACCTTGGCACGTGGAGCGCGCTTTGGAAACCAATATATGTCACGTGATCGCGTTAGCGCCATGCGATCCAAGACTTGCTATTTAAAGTAATTTGTGAAGACACTTCGACTCTTCGGGGAGTGGCCAGAAAGCATTGGATTGGCCGGGGTTCTGGAAATGCTTTGCGCAGCGAACAATAAGATAAGCCGATACCTCCCAATTTCCCTGGCCACAGATTTGACATGAGTCATGGAGCCTCGCCCCGATGGTCGACGTTCTGCTCAGGCGGTCTCGAGCGCCAATCTATCCTCGTCGAGGTGAGGAACCCTCCATACTTGTTTGCAACAGTACGATTTTAATTGACAAAGTTCACTACTAGTAGGAGATATTTGTCTTCAAGTTCGCCGACTTCCTAGAGTACCAATCGGATTCCCTTCCGCCTTGGAGCCCCAACTGCCTTGGAGGCCACTGGGCAACTGAGTTGTTCTATGGTGGGAAGGACAAGACTGCGCGGTAGGTGTAGGCGCAAAACGATAACTCTGAGTGCATTCCAGCCCTCGTTAAAATCAAATAAGGAACTAGGAGCCCCAGCCTGTCAAAGCGAACAAAATGCGAGTATTATTCACAGCCCCGGGCACGGAAGACGCGGACGGCGTCGTCCAAAAGGGGTTGGCTTCCGTATGAACAATGAGATTCGCCCGATGCCTTGGTTCTACTCCTGAGTGCGGTTTCAAGCCGAGAGAAGAGGGATTCGGAGAACGCACATGCGCTTGGACAGGAATTGGGTCCGAGGGCCGGCGAATATAAATAAGAGCATCCTGGCCCGTCGTTGGCTACTCCCAATTTTCGTCTAACCACCCACCACCCCTGCCACCACCACCATAACACTACCTTGCAACACCAGCGATGGCTTACTTCCCTCCTACCTCTTGGTACACTTTCACTCACGATCTCGAAGACGCTTACGGGGACATGAGTGGCCATTCCTCTAACGACTGGAATCCATACGCCATTCACCAAACCTTCACCGACACGCAGATCGACCCGTACGTGTTATTCACTTTGTCTTGTAGAACGAGCTCTGAACCGCGCTTCTGCAGATCCACTTGGGCCGACTCTTTTGTTATCGGTGGCGCCAGCCTCATGGAAAGGTATGTGTTTCCTGATACTAACGTTTAAACTATCACTCATAAGAATTTCAGCGCATTTGACTTTGACGCCAGCATGGGCGTCGCGCCGTCCGATGTGTATCCTCCGGAGGAAGAAGTCGCTGCTGAGACAAATATCGAAGACGAAGCTGAAGGCGAAATGGAAGGCGATGACGGCTCTGAAGGAAATTCGGAAATTTCCGACGCACCAGAGCTTGGTCTCCTCGCTCCTGGCTCTCCCCAGTCAACGCTCTCGGAGAGCACAGATTTCGCGCTGCGCCGTCAGCCGCGCACGCGGTCCAGGTTTACGCCCTACGACTCCCCTGCCCGGCGATTCTCATGCCCATTCTGTGCAATGAAGATGATGAGGCAAAGCGATTTGAACCGCCACTTGTTGACGCACAAAACGAAGGAGTTTTGTTGCAGCGAGTTAGAATGCCCTTGTGGCTTGGGAAAGATGTTCAGTCGCTGTGACGCGCGGAAACGGCATGTCCTCACCGAAATCAGCAATAAGGTCAATGGATTGCTTGCCGCTGGAGGGCAGGACGGGAACCGCATTGTCGAACTCCGCAACCAACACCAGAGGGTTAAGGAGACTACCTCCAGGAAGAAGAGAGCGGCTTAGGCCCACTACCCTGTCTCCGCGTCACATGCCGACGTCCTTTCCTTCTTCCACGTATCTTCTTGCTGTATTATCTTCGCTGTCGAATTCTCGCTTTTCTTTGCTTTCGTTATGCTATCAAACGGATTTTGTCATAAATAGCTAACTTACAATTTGTATGTATGAAAACCATCACGTTATAAGGCGTCACAGACAATGAACGAACGTCCGCCAGATAGTCCTGTGAAAATACAAGATATAGGAAGCACCGCAGGAGTCCAGAGAAGGGGCCACATGGCGCCGACCTCATAATGGTGTAAGAGCCAATAGAAAAGATGTATTACTTCGTACTCACCCGGTTCGGGGGTATACAGCGAAGTAGGTAATTGTCGCTCAACGAATGAGCAGGAGGAAAAAATTGGGGTACATCAGAACCCACGAATTTGCCGTCCGAAGATGGCACACCGCGGAACGAACCACGCTGGCTCCCAAAGGAACAGACGCGACTCAGTTACGTGGCCTACGATAAAAAGCGCGCCATGATAGACACCAGCTCTCTGTCGGACACACAACGAGGGAAGTGCTTCGAAGATCCTCCCTCCACCGCTACCGGACCGGGCACGAATACCACGACGAGAGGCAAGAAGCGCAAATGATCGAAGAGCATCCCACGGCCGGTGATCAATCGTCTGGGATCAGACAGGCGGCGTATGAGGGGGGCATCCTGGAACGCAGGAGCAAAGGTGCATCCCGAGGCACAGCCTGGAGGGAGCGAATGCATAGAGAGGATAGATTGATGCAGTGTAGAGGTAGGAGCGTCCCATGGCGTACGGAACCAAGCGGGAGCGAAAGGTATTGAGATGCGAGGCCATTCTCGCGAGAGGGCAAATGCGCGGCGGTAAGGCCGCATGAGAATCCGATAGCAGCGACAATGGTGGTAGGGGGCGTATTACCACCATACGTCCTACAAAACCTGGTTAAAGGCCCTGTATAGACGCAAATCCGTCGACGGGAAGGACAAGATTCCGAGAAACCTTGCACCTTGACTCGACGGACGAAGGCGAGGCAAAGCCAGATGAAGAAAGGCCCACGAGCCTGATAAACACGACTCGAGTACCTCCAGATCGCTTTCGCGACCCGATGTGTGTCAGAAAAAGAAAGCGACTAGGTGTCGCACATGGTGCGCATGGACCTGCCCCCCACAGCATCAGCTGGTAAGCCAGCATATGCCGGGTAACAGGTTGACGCCAGCTCGCGAGTGCAGAGCGGTGCTGCCAAAGCAGAAGCCCTTGTGCGAGGCGAGTATCGTAGATGATGGCGGTGTGATTGAAAGAGCAGAAGAGCCCTCATCTGAGACCTTATGAATTGAAGCGGACTTGAACCGGGGTTTGAATTCAATCATGCCAATGGAAGTGAACAACGTTCAACGTTCAACAGGGGTCAAATAATTGATCAATTCGAGGCAGCATATGAACGTGTATAGAAGACTTCATTAACTAAAGAGCTCGAAGGACTCTGCGGGATTCGCCTCTTCTTAATTGCTTGGACGAGCGCTTCGTCGCTTCGCAGCCAAGCGGGGGCTAAGCGCCCTCGGCTAACTTGAACTCTTCTTCTGTCACTGGATTGAGGACACAAAGTAATTCCAGCCACCACTGACTAAGGACAAGCTCCAAATGAATATACTGAGGACGTCATCATACAATCTAATGACCATCCCTCGATAGCCGTATTTCCTTGTTGTTTGGAGGATATTTTCCCCTTTATAACCCGCGTTCAAAAATTCGAAGCAGACATGAACTTGAATATGGCCGCGTCGGAAGATTCCAATGGTTCAAAGACACCGAACAAACTGAGCGAACCAAACATAGAAATTAAAACAAGGTGGTTTTTGATATTCTCAACAAGGGAGTCAGGTTGAAACTTGAGAGCTTACGCTTCAAACAGGGAAGTAAGAGCAATTTAAGTTACCTACTCGTATAAACTAAAATGTTGACCACGAACATAGTGATTGAATGCTGAATGCTGGCAGTTTGAAGAGGTAGCAGCGTAAATGCGTAGCAGCGTACATAATCTAACATTTATCCTGCACCGGCATTAGCGGACCGGAGCCGAAGCTTTTTCGCGAGCAGCCACATGCTGCACCTGTCGCAAGAGATTCGCAATCCATCTGAGCCAAAGGGCCTTTCTGGCTCATACACTACCATGTTCCTCTCTCCGCAGAGCCCATGGAAGTTGCAACCAACATCGACCGCCGAGAATCCTGTTTATGAGCGCCTGCTAGGCTTGACAGAACGCGGTTTTTACTGGGACAGCATCTTCGATCGGACAGCAGATACCGTTCACTATGCCGAAATCGAACTCGCCTCAGAGCAAACGGAACTCTTGCAACATGAAAATATCGTTCAGGCATGGGTCGATCTAAAGCGGCAATTCCCTCTACTTGGCGCGCGTTTGGAAGAACGCGACGAGGACTCCATCTTTTTCGTTGTCGATGCACAGAATCTGCAAAGGAGCCGACCGCAGGAAGTTTCGTTCTACGACATATCGTCGAAGGACGAAGCTTTGGAACATGTTGAAAGAATCAACGTCCGCGAGCGGCTTCTATCAAACGACCTCCTCGCACGCATCTTTATCCTCAGGCGCACGGATCGTCCAGATACTATCCATGCCTTGATCCACGGGGCGCACAGTATCACAGACGGAATGGCCAACATCACGATTCTCAAGACGTTTCTCGATCGGCTTTGTCGAACATCCAGTCAGCAGTCTTGGAATTTGAGCGAGCGTCTCGCCTTGTCGATGCCTTTAGAGGACCTTAACCCCCATCTCAAGTTTAATGTCGCAAGGCGAAGATGGCTCATGGCCATGGCGGCAGTAATCTATGAAATGAGGAATCGCAAGCTTCAGGTAAGTCCAGGCCGACCGGAAACATTTGAACGCTCACTAGAAATTGCATTTCTAGGGAGGACACACAATCCCTCGTACCATCACTTCAAGAACTCCCCGTACCCCCGCTCTTTCGCAGCGGATGGCGCGAACTCTATCCGTCGAAAAGTCAAAAATGATCATCCTCAACTGCCGCAAAAATGGAATCACCTTTGGCAACGCGTACCCTATCCTCGGGCAACTCGCCACTACACGCACGCTTCTGCGGCGGTACCTTCGCGGAGATATCACAGAGGAAGAGTGGGAATTCCGCACCCAAGAACCCATGTTTTCCGCTGGTCCTTTGAACATGCGACCCTTCCTCGACAAGTCGTGGATCGATGCCGGCGGTTTTTCCAGCGTTTGCGTCTCGATCGGATTTTTCTTCTACTTGCTCCCGTTTATGCCGTTGGGCGCTGGCGCGAAATTGCGTCCTGGCCCTGGGGTCCAGTTGCCCTCATTTGAAGAGCAGCTGTCGACCCAGCGATTCTTCTTCCGCTCGCGGTCCATCAGGAGGCAGGCGGACAACTACTTCAGGCACCCGCTCTTTGTCGAGTTGGGAGAAGTCAATTTACCCCGCAGGCTCGCTAGGATGCAGCCCGCGGGCGACCAATGGCGGAGAGACGGTCAGCCCCCGCAAAATCTAAGTGACGGCGCTCTCTCTCCCAAAGAGCAAGCTGCTACAGGCTTTATACTGGGTAATGGCGGCTCTAGTATGGGCAACGTTAGTCCACACGCCTCTCCTTTTCCTGCTTATTCTTACCTGTGACGTGCTGATCTCTAGGTTGACCTTCTACTCCCTCGCGAATACCCCTCCGACAGAAATGTCAAGCCCATGATCTATCTTCGCGAGGAGAAAACGTTCCTGCACTGTCGTCCCACTGAGCTCTATCTCGGGGCGTCGACATCGGGGCAACAGTTAAAGTTGCATGTCTTCTTCGATGGAAACGTGTATGATGACGAAGTGGTGAGCGAATGGCTGGACGACGTGGTCTTGGCCACGGAATATTATCTTGGGGCACCAGAGAACCCTCTGGACTGAGCAAATTGTCTAGGAGTTTGTCTTGTCAGCTCGTGGTGAAAAAAGTATACGAAGTATCCGAGGATGCATAGCCTGAACAAAGAAGGTAAAATACAGGTCCAAGAAAGCGAGATTAAAGCTTGTGCACGAAGTGTCTAGAGTACGTCCGAAAGCAAGGCAGGTGTAGCAGAGAAAATGGAAAGATAGAACGTTCCTTAACTAACCCAAAGCAGAGGGAACCCACGCTAAATACGGTCGTTATTCGCGTATGCGCGGGGGACTTCGGATATCTCGGCATCGGCGTTGACGTCGGCCTACGAACACAGAAATAGACCACTTCAGTAACAAGTGAGCAAGAGAGGAGTATTATACCATTGTGGAGTCCCCGCCGCTTGCAGCGGCCATGGGAGACACACTGAGGGTCACATTCCTGCTGAGATCGACGAAAGATGGAGTGCGCTGTACGAGGTGCCAGACCGGGGTTGGGAACGGGTACAAGGGCGATTGTTGCGTTAGTTTGTGCTATACCCTGCTGATCACAGGAGATCCTCTTACACAGGATGGCGAGGGAGATGAAGGCGCAGTGGTGTGAATGGTGGGCATCTCAAGCGCGTCCTGCTGATTCGACTTCTCAAGTCGCTTTCCGAGGAGGAGACTTGATGAGGATTATCACAAAGAATCAAAAGAAAGTGAAGGGAGTGACGCACGAAGAGAGGAAGGAAATCCCAAAAACTGTTGAACAAAGGCGTCCTGTATTAGCATGCTATGCATCGGTCGATGACGAAACTCACGCTTGGAAGCGATCATTGACATCGCCATCCAGGCGAAGCTCGCGGAAACATTGTACTGCAACGCAATTAATGAAGTCCTGCCACAGGTTCAAGGAGCCTCACAAGGATGATTGTAATAGTCGTTACAATGCTACACAAAGAAGCATCAGTACACAGCGGTCACGACCGAGGTAGCAATCGAGTGTCCCACCATGTCACAACATCGGCCTCTGAACAACATGGCAAATAGTTAGTGGGCTAATGCAACATACCCACATGAGGCACTCACGGATGGCAATCACGAATAGCGCGTCAACAAGACTGTGCCCTCTACTGGTGGCGGTTGAGTCTCAACTCCAACGCCAGAAAGGAGGACCCACGGAAAAGAGGAAGTGCCCGGTATATCCCAGCGCTCGCGTCGCCGCCTCCATAAGGCAGCAGTCAGGCTGACGGCAAGGATTACGTCCACGAGAACAGAGAGCATTCCGGATACGAACAGAACCCTCTTCATCATGGAGGAGGAGTAATGGTGTACCAATTGAGAGACCACCCCTACGAGGAATCCCACCAACCGGAAGGCTGCAAGCACCACGGAAAGAATCGGAAGGAAGATGAATCCCGAAAGGCGGTGTAGCCGGAACGCGAAGTAGCACTGCAAGGAAGGCAACTAAACCGTAAGATGCAAATCTGTCGGTCTGGGGAGACAAAATCGGGCCCTTGCCTGTATTGATGTGGTGATAAACACAGCTACAAGAGTTGCTTGAGAAAATAATGTGTACATGTGTGTCACGATGGCACTGGAATCTGGGAAGCGGTGCTTCACTAGAGCCTGTATCATCGAGGATAAATCAAATAAGCCTAGTCGGATGTGACCAACGTACGCAGTACACCGCCCTTGCAGACAAAGCGCTGTGCGAAAGCTCCAAGAGACTGCCAATTTTCAGTAGAAATAGCAACGATGGCGGAGGGCACTCACAAGACGAGTAGAACCTAGTACCCAATTAGCCAATGCGTTGTGACGGGCCAGAGGTTGATAGGATACTTACGAAGAGCTTGAGTCTCCTTTTGTCCTTGGGATAGGCGCTATCGGCACCAATCAATATGACGAAATGAACGTAACGGTGTCTGTAACCTCACCAGAAGTAATAGAAGGTCTGCCACATATTGAAACCAAAGAGAACAGAGCTCACAATGCAGCATATGAACAAGGGACCAAGACTAGCATTGAAATCTCCCATGAAATTGGGGCGGTCGGGCTGAGAATGTGGTGGAGGAGCACTGAGGATGAGGGTGGAAGGGGAACGAGTTGAATGCCGAGGGCAGCTTGCAACGATACAAATGTCGTGAAGAATTTGGCGGCCTGAATTGGAAGGCCTCATAGCGGGAAGATAATTAATTGTGCGCAGCATATACAATGGTATGTATGGATCTAGAGAAATGTAAGCCTGTGCATGATGTGGTTTATTGGGCTTGGAACGTACAATAAAAAAAATTATCAGACGCGTATGGCCCGTTCGAGGCGTTTCCTCTTCACATCCATCACTATTGCACCTCGCTGGGGTTCATTTGGGGTTCATACAACCTGCAGGAAGCGCCTCGTGAAATGAAAGAGGTCCACAGAGGCCGAGCGAAGCCTCATGTCGACAAAAATTAACCCGAAGATACTGGCCTGGAACAGGAAAGAAACAAGCATCAGGAAATCTGTGAGGCAAGGATGGTTGGAGAACACGCACACGAACCTAGTTTGCGCGTTTTCAGGTCACTAGCGTTCGAATACATGGCAAATGGGCTTGAAGAACCAGGAGATAATATGTGGGCTAAACATATGAAGGTGCACGAGGCCTTTCACGAGATTGACTCATTGAGTTACGGCTTGTCTCGCAAGGTATTTGACGTCCTAACTGTCAGATAGAGTTTGCTTTAAGCAGTACGGGGGACAATGTGGGATGGACCAGGCCTGTTGTGCCCATACAGTTATGCTGGACGTCGACGGAGCCGCTTGTCGAGATTCGAGGTGGTGTGCAACAGCAACTGGCCCAGGCCACTGGGCAGTGCTCGTTTCATGCCGGCGGACCATCACGTGGCATTACGGATGTGACATGGCTGTCACTCGTTCCCAATGTCACGCAATTTTCTTGAAGCCGCTAGCTGACTCAACCCAACAGAAACCGTATAAACTTTGCTGTAAAGGATGCAGAATCTTGTGGCTTTCTGAGATTCTGTCTTTTTGCTTTCTTTGTCCCCTGGGCCCTTTCGCTTTGGGGCATCTTCACAAAACATGACATCCAGAGATGAGTATGTCAATGCCTCAAGATGCCACGAAGGCGGTCGGTAAGCGTTGTTCATTGGTACTTCAATTGCACCTTCTGTTTCTGACAGAACTCGTATTTTGGTTGTGGCAGGATGATCACCTGCCTTTCTCCTCCACTAGATAGATCCACCTGGATCCCGAACCCCAACCCAGGTTCAAGACCAGCCTCCTTTTGTTTGCATTTCCAGATGGGCATTTCTGAGGGCTCTTTCTTGCATTGTCATGTCGCGAGCTTCACGCATCCCTCTGTCGATGCGGAGGCGTCAGGCGGAGCGCAGAGTTCGCAGAAAGTTGGAAGTCCCTTTACCGCATCAAATACTCCGCCACGTCTGCATGATTCAAGATTTAGAACTTGAATCTCCGGGATCGACGTGTAACGTGTGCTGCCTGTGCACTTCCACAAGCTTCCCGGAGTCCAGGTTGATTGGATGACGATCGCCCCGCGAGATGTCCGACTCCACGACGCCAATTCCCCAACTATAAAGGGGGTTGTATTCCTAATGAACCGGCAAAAGCACTTTGTACGATGCTCTTCCCTGCGTGCGCAGCTTTCCTAGCAGCTTTTTTCTCTGCCCCTGCTCTGGCGGCGAACCACTTTGGTGGACTCACTGCATCCAATAGCATTGGTGGCACAGGCACGTATGCCTGCCGTACGCAAGCACAGGTAAATGTTCTGTGCATTGGCTCTCTCTTTCAGTCCGTGATTGTTTTCAGTGGAACCAGCTCGCCAATGACGCTAAAAGCCAAGGCTTCGGTGCTATTCGTATCATGGGCTTCGACTGCAACGCCTTAGATATGGCGTCTTCTGCAGCTGCAGCTGCCGGTATTCAGGTGCTAGCTGGTATCTATGTCTCTGTATGTTCATCTATTTCCTTTCCTAAGTTTGAGTTCATGCTAACACCACGCTGACTACAGGGGACAATGGCATCGGGAATGACGCAAATCAAGTAAGGCAGACGAATCCCATTTCCCTTTTTCTCACTCCCTTTTCCCTTTATTTTTCTCTTCAAGTAACGACGTCCAAACATTCCGTGCAGCGTACTCCAAGTACGGGCCTGGACGGTACATGGGCTTGACGGTAGGAAACGAAGTTAACGACTCAGCTGGCAACATCATGGCTAAAGTTTACGACGTTAGAGGTATGGCGCTAATTCGCGCTTCCCACTCCGAAGAGTAATTCTGTCTTGAATTCTGACGTGGGCACAACTATAGGCTACCTAGGGTCCGTCGGTGTAACAACCCCGGTCTCCACTGTCCACACCTGGGTCGACATCCGCGCCAACCCGGCTCTTTGCGGGGCCGACTTCGTAGGGGCCAATGCCCAGTTCGTGATAACTATTTCCTTTCCCCGAACGCAGAACTGATTACCCATTCGCAGCGTGTTCTTCGACGGCGGACGAACCTCCGGGCAAGCAGGTGATTTTATCTTCAAGGTCGTCGTACCAGCCCTCAAAGCCGCCTGTCCTGGCAAGAGTGTTATCATTACTGAGTATGCTGGCAGAATTGATGTGCTCTCGGTTGATTCCTGACTTTGACTTTGCGCTCTAGGTCTGGGTGGCCCTCTCGTGGCGGGAAAAATGGCGTCGCTGTGCCGTCCGTTGCGGACGAAAGAAGTGCTATCCTCAGCCTCAACTGTGCAAGCCGCAATGACACCAGCGTCTCTGTCTTCGCATTCGAGTATGATGACCAACTGTGGAAAGGCAATGACAACGAACGAAGCTTTGGTATATTTGGCAAGATCCAACTGAATGGAGATGCCTTCAGCCCAAACTGCGGAAATGTATATATTGCCACCATACAGGAATATTTAATTCTCAACGCGCTCCTCTGTTTGCATGCTTTTTTTTCTCGGGCGATACATTTCTCAGACCGCACTCAAGTGTTCAAGGTAAGGCGTGTATTATACCCGGCCGTAGCATGCTACATTCTTACACTCTACTCCCTTCTGTTCAAGTTTTTATACTCTATTTGATCTCCTCGCGAAATGAGCTTACGCGATTCTTCTAGAATAGATGCTGGAATCGACGAGGTCTGAGCCGGCCAGCAGCGGCCTTCGTCTTGGGCGACGCAGTGGAGGGGCTTGCCCTCCGGAAAATCTCCAATCCCTTCGGTACGTCGAGGTGTTCGACTAAAGCGGGCGACGTGACTGTTAGGGAAGGTTGAGAAGGAGATAAAGAAGGCGCTGAATGAGGCCTGTGCGACATCAGTTTCGGGAATAAGGACCGGCCTGAAGGCGATGAAGGAGCAGAATGAGGGCTCATTCCTGGCAGAGGAGATAAGCCACTGTCGCGAGGCATAGCCGTGCCGAAACCTTCGGGGCTTTTGGTTAGCGGCGACTTGTACCAAGGGGTATATAATCTAGGAGAGCGTATGCGGTTGATAATCGGGCTCAGCAGGTTGGTCGGTGAGAAACGACGACGAGGGGGATTGGGCGAGGGGGTACGGACTTCCGGAATCGCGTACAATTGTCGTTTGGAAAACGGTCTTATCCTCAAGAAGTTCCAAGGAGACGGAGACGAGGGAGACGAGGCCCCGGCAGAAGGAGACGAGGCTGGAGAAGGCGACGAGGCGAGCTGAGCAAGATTCTGACAAGACTCAGCGGTCGACATTCGAGGTGGGGGACAATCTGCGCTTCCGTGTGAGGAAACGTCGCGCTGTCGTGGAGGACGAGAGCCAAGATCCGAAGGCAAACCAATTCCAAGCCCATCGGCACTCTTGCTTGACCTAAGAGCACCGTCTGAAGTGGAAGACGCAGGGATTTCGTGCCCTGGGAAAGGTACGCATGCGAGAGGCGGGGACGGAAGCGCAGAGTCAATGCTCTGAAGCCCATCCCGCGGTTCGACGGCGACGGTAAAGTCATTGCGGGAATTGGGACAAGGGCTACGAGGGTCGACATCTCGCGTAAGTGAAGGCGCTTGTTCCGAGTGGGCATTAGGACTACAGAGAAGTGTTGCTTCATTTGCGAGAGTGGTTTGCTTGGCCTCGTTATGCGTCGGGTTCATGAGGCGGGGAAGTAGGTGATGATGGAGCGTCGGAGGTAGCGGAAAGTCAGAAAGAATGCGATTGAGAGAATTAGATGAAAGCGATGTGGACTCTACGAATCCGTTGGCCTCTAGAGGAACACCCGCAGGCTCGACTTTGGAAGGAGAGACATCTGATGTATCATCTCTCGCATCTTTCAATACAGTATTAGCGCTGGTAGACGCGTGAAATAATCTGGGATTATGCGCACTACGATTTTGGCTCATTCCTGACACATTAGACATCTTAGTCGATGGATCTTGAACCGAAAGAACACCCAGAGGCTCGATCCCGGGCAAACGTTCATGCAACGAGTCCGTTGCGACTGATGTCCGTGTGTAAGTGCCCGCCTCTCAAGGAATGAGGAAACCTACACGGAGGTGTTTGTAGCGCATACGTTAGTTCAGCGTTCTTCGAAACACCAGAAGCGATGTTGCGGGTTGCTCGAGTAGTCGAAGACGACGCTACTGTATTATCGGCACCTTGAAACATCCGTGAGAGCTACTTACAGGTTAAACAAAGGACTCACCAATAGCATCGCGGTCCAGGCCACCAGGGGAATGCGTTGAACCGGAAGGATCGTAGGAAGAGATCGTCGTTGGAGGTGTTGCCTGACAGAGTTGAGAAATAGACGATGAAGACTGAAGTGCTCGCTCGGTCGCGCTACCAAGCCCAAGCCCGATGATCGAGGTTCTATCGCTGTCAGGTTCCTCCACGATGGTGTCCAGCGCCGCTTGTGCAAGAGAATTGTCCGAAGAGACAGGGAAGTACGAGTCACCCTCTCCCTGAGAGAGGGGATCGGCGACAGAATGACTTGAAGTCACAGTCGCAACGGGATCTCCATCAACTCCGTTCGTCACGTATGTTTCTTCAGACAGCACAGAGATTGCCCGGTCTTCACAGCGGGTGATCTGCGAGAGGTTGCCAGGCGCACCGAGATATGAAACAGAAGCCGGGCAGCTAGGAAGAATCCATGGCGAGAGGGGGCTCATGGGCAGTTCAGGGCTCCGCTCGCATTCGGGAAGGTCAAAACCGAGACCGACGAGAGGAGGATGAGGCGTAAGTTGGCTACTTTGTTGTTCAAGACTGGAGGCAATCTCAAGACGCATCAAAGTGGGTAAGTCTAAGCTTTGGTCTAGCAAAGGGACTAGAGGCGGTTGACGGCTCCTGTGCGTACCGAACAAGACGTTCGAGATGCCCGCAGGCGAGCTGAAACGAGTCATTCCTTGACCGGGTGCCTCGAAGACGTTTGGAGAGCTGGTTTCCACCTGGGAGGGAGAAAGGACGATCTGCGAGAGCGAGACGGAAATAGACATGGAGGCAGAAGAAGACAGGCCTGGGCTGTAGAGTGAGAAGGAGGAACTTTCCCATCCCTGGTCCGAAGATTGAAGAACCTGCTTGGGTGCTATGATGGGGGATATGTCGACCAGGAATGGCGATGCAATGTCTTGTTCACGTAATACTGCAACACGCATGCAGATAAAGGCTCAACTCCACATCAACAAAAGGACGGAGCGTCTGCGTACGATTGTTAGATGCGGTTCCGGCGTCATCTTGATTTTCATTGTCAGACTCGACACTTTCGACTCGAACCTATCGACTCAGGAATCAATGGACGGGTCAAAAGGGGTTTGCTAGGACGCACCTCGACTTGCCCATCGCACTGGCCGAGTTCAAAATCGTCCGTCCAATCCTCCACCGGTGCTTCCGCCTCAGTAACGACCACCCGAGTGGGCATCAGAGGCGTCCGGACGCCTTCACCGTCAATAATCGGGGACGAGTCATGTCTCCCGCGCTTCTCCATAATCTTTAACGCGCGCTTCGTTTTGATAGTTGGCTTGTTCCTCGTTAATCGCGACCGTAGAGCCTCCACCGCATCAAAATCCTCATCGGCCTGGTCGCGGTCGGAGGCGTAGCCCAAGTCTTCCTCCAAGTTGGGAAATGACCGAAGGAGGCTGGTGGATTCGTCCTCAAACGTGCTGTGTTGCCGACCCGCGACGCCGGTCATGGACAAGGCGGCATTTGAGTGCTTCGCGCCTGGGCTAATGGGAGGGCTGATATCGGTTAGGCAGGCCGAACTGGAGCGAGAAAGGCAGTCAAAATAGGAAGTGGAAGACCTGGAAGAAGACAGGGACGCGGAAGGGCTCGAGAACGCCTGCGACTCGAAGACTCTTTGGAGAGTAGGAGGATGAGCTGTTAAGAAATCAGGCATGGTGTACAGTTGGGGAAGGAACGTATCAAGGATAGGATGTGTGGCGCTTTTGAGTTGGGATAGAAATATTTTGGGCGGATGTGAAGGCAGGCCATCCCCAGCTATATATGACTATTCAAATTCAGACCGCTCTGGTTCCGAGGAGCAAGTTAACAAAAAGCGGCCTGGCCTGAAGACTTCGGGTTCTAATAATAAACAGGCGACACGTACTGAATGGAACAAAAGTAAACCTCACAGTCATAGATAGAGTAATCATTTCAGAAGGGTACATCCACAAGTGGGCGACGTGAATAGATTCAAGAGGCAGCCAGGGCGCAAGTGTGCAAAGGAAAGCGC
Organism: Cyclocybe cylindracea; assembly: GCA_013376435.1. Lineage (NCBI taxonomy): Eukaryota > Fungi > Basidiomycota > Agaricomycetes > Agaricales > Hemipholiotaceae > Cyclocybe > Cyclocybe cylindracea. The sequence continues at coordinate 58,305 of MPNV01000891.1, forward strand.
AACTTCTGACGAGAAAGAGTTGTTCCAACAATTGCGATCATAGCCAATAGGAACTCGCACTCACCCGCGGAACCTGGGCAGACGACGGAAATATTTTCAAGTCAGGCATACAACCTCGTAAGTCATGTTGCATCGGAGGTGACAGCGGTTCTTGCAGACTTGTTCCTAGAATCATGAGAGCTACTAGATGTCGCAATCATGCTTGAGTTGCTTCCAGCAGCACCAACCACACCAATTTTCTTTCTCTTCGTAATGACAGGAGCGAATACGCCGAACGAGGATCGTTTCACGATTTTCGATGGTGCGCCATGATTCCCTTGAGGGACATTCTGCCTTTCGGGGATTGATGGCAACAGGACTGTCGTCCCTCCGGACGATTCGACAGCTCCTTCCTTGAGTTCATAGTTAGCCTTCATCTCTTGACCAACAATCGTAGGTGTATCTGTCGTTTCGAGACTTGCTTTGTACGCTTCTTGATACTGGTTTCTGAACTTGTGTTCAGGTAGGTCCCAAGCAAAATTGGTCGACGCGTGCAGAGGCTCGCCAAAAATGTGGGGCTGAAGCAGATCGGGGTCGATGAATGGCGTTCCTTCGGGAGGGGCCAATGGAGGGGAGAAATTGGCTTCCGGGAACAAGTCAATTGAAAACTGTGAAACGGGCTGTTGGAAGCCGATGACGATTGGTCAAACAACAGTAACATACAATCGTACCTCACCGTCGTCCAATAGACCACTGGTTGAAAAGGGATCCTGCCACATGGTGGGATGCTCGGCGTTGTCAGGTTTGAACGCAAAGGACATCAGTTCGATGACGAACGAGAATCGTCCTTGGTTAAATAGATTTTCGGCTAGGTATTTTGGGCACACATAAAAAGGCAATCCTTCCAACGCGCTGAAAGAAGTGTAAGAAATATGCTTCAGCGATTCATGAAAAAGGGCCCTTGGCTCTGCTTGATGGTGTTGTCACGATCACGTTACCTGTGACAGGTCGTGTGCTAAAGCAAATGTTGCAGGTGCGTTGAAATGTGCAGCGACGCTAAGCAAGAGCCCTACATTGGAAACAGAAATTTTTAGTAAGACCTGAGGTAAATAAGCAGCCGAACCTGCCCGCATATTCCGGAGTTCAAAATAATGCTTTAAAGATTCTCCAATGGTTCCATAGGTCTGTGTATAGTAGGGTCTTACAAAGCACGAATGTATTGTCTACCATTTGGCATATGGCAAGAATTTCCCACTAGACGGCGGTCAGAAACGCGAAGAAAAAGGAGAAAGCAGGTTCTCACTCGAAGCTTAACAAGATTCGTTCTCCTTTGGGGTCGGGTTTCTTCTCAACGTTGATTTTGCAGTCAATCATGGACATTATCCCGTCTCCGAACTGCAGGAGACAGTCAAACAACGAAATAGAGGTAGGGCAAAAAACAATCAACCTTTTCATGGATGATAGCCTTGATGGCATGTCCATAAACGAGGACTCCCTAATGTATGTGTATTCAGGAGTCATCTCAAGCTGAACGACGAAGAACGATAAGCACCTCATACAAACGATAGATGACAGGATCTTGCGGAGGGATGGGACCTAGCCCTCTGTTTGGCCACCAATGGTTACCAAGCTCTCCCAAGGCGTCTGCAGAGGCGATTCCAAGGATTTCGGATATCTTCTTCAACTCGTCTTCGGTGAATTTGGCCTGAAGGCTGATAAGAACTAGGGCAGGGGGGTTATATGCGCACATACTTGGCCGTAGAAAGCCGCTGCTACCCAGACCTCGTCCTTTCCAATCTCTTTAGCGATCTGGTCGAACGTCAGACCCCTCTTCGCCTTTGCTTCGAAGAGGACGGTGCTGATAGGTGGGAGGTTGGCGTAGGGGGCATTGTTCGCTGGGATGACCTAAGAGCAGCAACAAAGGTGAAAACGGAATTCGGGCAAGGAAGGGAGTAGACAAACGATTTGTGGTTGAGACATGCTATAGAGTTGGCTGTGTGAGCGGGGCAAATGAACGATGGGAAAGGTTGTTTTGTTTCTTCTTTGGATGCCCGGCCCATTATAAGAAGACAGAGACGTCACGGGAGGTGTCCAAGATTAGACCTTGAGCCACATGAGTCAACATGATATGATATTACACCGCCTGGACAACATGATTAGAGAAAGCGAAAGTTGTTCTAACGCCACATGTGACGGTATGTGCGGGCTCAAAAGACAGGACAGAACCGTCGACGGCCGATAACGCTGGTCGGCGGAGGATTCGTGGAAAGCGAAGCCTCGCAAAGGTAGTCTTTCACGTCGGTGCTCGTCGGAACGGACAGAAGCGGCATCCAACTCGTTCTAACGTGTCAAATAAGCAATTAGCGCGGTGGGCAAGCGGAGCAACGGACAATTCACAGCAGCGAATCGATGTCTGAATGGTGAAGTCTTGTCATAAATGCTGGATGACACACACTATGACTTTTTATCGCGCTCTATCTCGGATTGCACAGGGGTCCAAACATCTTTTGCGGCATGCATAAGCTCGTATAGCTGCCCTAGCTGCTCCGATGACATCTAATGCACCATCATTAAAGCGATTTGTTGGTCGAGCAGAGAGAACATTTACCTTTTCAAAGACTGTAGGGTCCAGCTTCTTTCCAACAAATACTGTATTCGGGCTTTCAGGGAGTTGGTCAAGATACATCTTCCATTGCGACAGGAACCCCATGACGTGCACTGGGTTTGTGACCTCCTTATGTCGCCGGAATTCTTCGGACTTGGGGATCAAGACGAGTAGGAGGACCTGGCGCATGGAGCGGGCTTACCTGATTTCACATAGTCATCTCCTAATCTGCGCATATCCACAGGTAAATTTCGATGGGATCGTAGTAGTCGTCTGTATAAGCTGTACAGCGTCAGTAAAGTTGGCATGAAAAAGTTGGGATGAGCAGGGCCTACGGAATGGGTGGGTAGAGCATTGCACTCGCCTCAGTGAGGTTAAGAGGTGCTTTCGACACAGACTGTGCCAGTCGCAATATTGAGGTGCGCATAGTGTTGTCGGGTGAGAGTCGTCGTCGGCGTCGTCGTCTGTTGTCGAACGGTTGAGGCGATTGTGGGAAATTTTTACCAGTTGTAACCGGACGCGGGGCCTCTGCCAATCGCACTCTCCCTTCCTTCGTCCTCTGTGCTGCCGCTGCTCCAGCACGACAAGAGAATTCACGGCCAGATGACCACCATACTAGTTCCATATGAATAGATATGTACAAATTTTTTTCGACGATGCTACTAACGATGCTGCCTACAAGGAAATCAACTGGCAGTACTTCGCACTATTACTGGATGGATTCAGAGTTTTTAGTGGGCCAAACCCATGGCTCTCAATCCTTCCTTACTCAGGACATCTCCAACACTTGCGACACCTGAAAAGCTTAATTCTGCTGGTCCCTTCGGGAAATCAGGTGGCCGCTGGCCTTCAAGGAAGCAAGCCTTCTGGCGTTCGACATATGCCTGGTTCTGAGGCGTAAGAGGGACCGCGGGGATGTACATCACTGCGACCAAGAAAAGTCAGCATTCTATCCCCCCCAGTGGGATGTACGACAGCCTACCGGCAGAGTCTCCATCCCCTGTGTGCTCTCTCTCAACGGAGTGCACGACATCGCAATGCCAGAAGACCGCGTCGCCTGGGTTAACCTTAGGAACCGATGTCATAGTCTCCTCCAGCCTCAAGTGTGGGTGGAGCGCAGGCGTTGGTCTGGGGCCTGCGTAGCCTCCGTCCCTGGGGTATATTCCATGGAATTCGGGGTTGGATATATCTATTCAACTTAGCGCACGCTCGATATTGCCATCAGAGGCCGACTAACCGAACTTCCAATTCTTCGCATCATAGATTTCCTCTGAATCGACTGGCACGCTGGGACTGAAGAATGGGCGTAAGATTATGTACGCGTTGGATAGCAACACATCTGGAAAGACTCTCAAAGTTCCTTGTGTCGGTGCTGTCTCGCTATCGTGGGTATCTGTCATTTTGGGGCACCCTCGAACCAACAAAAGAGCGGCATACCTCATCGCCAACCATCCTTGGAAAGTCCTGAAGACGCTGGATTGGTTTGGCCTTCCGTACAATGAGCTTCTCGCATCTAGCCTTCCTTCGAGCTCGAACGGGTCGTGGGCCTTCCAGTCGCCTGTGAAGAGGTCGTCAAAGCATTGACGAAAGTGGGAATCCTCCCAACGTTCAATTGTACCGCCTATGGATAATCACTGGCCAATCAGAAAGAGGCGCTGGCCCGGAGGGGGATAGAGAACTTGCGCACCATCGATGTGCGGTGGGTGTAGATTCCATGTGATCCCTGGCTTTCTGATTCTGAACCTGTCTGCGTAGGTTAGAGCAATGCCCATGTCCACGCCTTCCAGTTTTGCAGAGCCGGTCGACGGCTTGGTGTGGTAGAGTTTGTTGAGCCATACGGTCGCAGCCAAGAGGTTCGGATGAGAACGCGCTTGGACCTGAGGCTTCGTCCAACTACGTGTTTCCTTCCTGTTCAGAAATCTGACTACATCGCCACGGAACATGACTGACGTACTAAAGCTGGAAGAATTGCTTATCATCAGCGGGAAAGCCTGGATTTACCCGTGGATTCGTGAGTATTTCCATACCCTCGCGCTCCAAGAAAGTGCCTACCTTCTACAGAAGGATTAGCCTTTATGAATTCTTTCAGGTCCTCCTTCCACTGTTTCGCCTGTTCATCTGGGACGATGTCCTTGATGACGACGCTTCCTCTCCTCTTGATTCTTTCGACATCCTCTTTGGACAGATTGCCGAGGTCCGCGAAGTTGACTTGGGGAATATACTGCTCAACAGCCACAAATTAGATTCATCCTCGATGGGTAAAAAAAATGACGCAAACGTTTACGCCCTCCTCCTTGATAGTCTTCGTGACAGTCGCCAGCTCGTCCAAAATTTCGGACCAAGCCTTGGTGACGTTCTCCTCGAAATTGGGATACGAAGTAGCGATGGAGGTTTTAAGGTCAGCGAAGCGAGCTGGGAGTGCCATACTATGTATTCTGTTCCTCGCAACGTCTTCGGTTTTGGTGCCGCGGTCTGGATTACAGGTTGGACGCTGATGACTGAGAGAGCGACTGGATGATCGATGTGATTGGCCTCGAGAGATATGGAGACAGCTAGTAAGCAGCGCCGGAGGAGTTAATTAGTCCAAGTAAGGTCTATTTATACCCTACAGGAGGTCCTGGAGAGTGGGTAAAATATGCTCGGCCCGCGTTCCCTGCATGAAGCAGGCTGGTTCCGAGGATACGCCGACGAGGTGTGTGCTCGCTCGTCGTCACCTTTATCCTATATAAAGGGCAGCGAAGCGGTACAAGTGGTCCCCAACAAGTCAGACGAGGCATCTCTATCAGCACCTGACGAGTCAGTTCATGAATGACAAAGAATGACGCGTCCCAACTGACCATGTAATGGAGAACATCTGGAGTTGAGTAAGGCCAGATGATCATATGAACTTGAAGGGGACGCGAACGGTTCTTGCATGGGGAAGTCATATCCCACAAACCAATGAACACGAGAGCAGCCTTGCGCAGTCGAGGTCCAGAAGGTGCTGATAACCAGAACGGAGGATCGCAAATTATTGGAGCATAGGATTCCAAATCGTAACCAAAGAAGCAAGCGAAGAAAAGGGAAAGGGTCGTATCTGTTAGGGAAGTCATGCGGATGGGGCCAAGCAAGAGAAAGATTAGGACGAATAAGATCAAGATCTAAATGTAGCATAAGAAGAGTAGCAGCAGAACAGCAGAACAAGCGAAGTTAGGCAGCGAGAGAAAACAAGCGTCACGAAGCTGCGTTATTGCTCTTCGGCGGACTCTTCCTCTCCGAATTCTTCCTCCTCAACCGTGGCCTCTTGATACTAGAAAAAGAAATTAGATTGATGGTTCTTTCCGGCCCGTCGACAGGCAAAAAAAAAAAAAGAGGGACACACCTGTTGATACTCAGATCTGCGACGGAAAAGAAGGATATTAGCTGAAAGATCGAGGCTTAAAGAAGAGCTTAGAGACTTACATCAAGTCGCGCGTGTTGTTCTCGGCTTCAGAGAACTCCATGATATCCATTCCTTCCCCTGTGTACCAGTGCAGGAAGGCCTTTCTCTTAAACATCGCAGAGAACTGCCAGGAATGTCAGGTCGCTCGTCGAAGCTGGGATTGTGACGACATACGCTCTCAAGAGTCCTCGTGAAAAGTTCCTGGATCGCTGTGGAGTTGGAGAGAGCAGTGGCGGACTAGATAAATGAGACCAAAAAAAGCGGGACCTGTGTTTATATCGACCATTGCAGGAGGAAACAAGTGCCATACCTGAGTCTGGCCTACAGGAGGGACGCTGACAAGCGACACAGAGACGTTGTCAGGAATCCACCTGAAACGCAGGAAGAGCCGATTAGAACCCATCTAAAGCAGAGATAAATCACCACCGACTCCACAAAATGCTGCGAATTCTTCAGCTGGAGGTCATGGACAGCGACCTACAACAGCACAACGCAGGTGCAGCAAATGCAAAAGCAGACAACCGATCCATGGAACCAAAATTGAGCGCCAACTGTTTAACGAAGCATGGACCCGCGAGAGACGGGGTGTACATACTTCAGCCTATCCAAAACACATAAAATGTCATCGCGTTCTGGTTCACAGGGGGTAACGAGGAACTTACTTCTCTGGAAGAAACATCTCCGCGAAAGATGATGGCGGCAGTCAAGTAGCGACTGAGTTGAAAAAAATTAAGTTAGCACGATGAATGAAACAGGAGCAGGTACACACCCAAAACGAGGATCACAAGCGACGAGAAGATTCTTGCGATCGAACAGCCTATCGATGAACCGTGGGTGGGCATATTTCAAGAACAAGTCTGCCAGTCTTACGCCTTGGTCAACTCAGGAACCGAGTTCTTCTCGAAATGCTTTGCTTTTGGATCATAGAAAGGTGCGTAGCTAGGCATGAGGAAGTGAAGCTGGATGGACATGAGCTTGAGCGTATTCATACAGGACAAGGACTTGCGCGGGGAAATGGAATCAAATTCATTCCAAGCTTCCGGAGGTCGCTGTCAAAAATGTGAGAAAGACATGCTCAGACTTAGTTCAGACAAAAGTAAGGTACCCGTTGAGCTGGCCAGGGAACCGCAAACTGGTGCTAACACCACACATGACGCGGGCAATCAACTTAAACAAGCAGGAGCTTGAAATTAGCACGCGATTCTGAGTATAAGTCAAGTTGATGAACGTACGTCGTTCAAATTCTCGAAATTTGGGGCAGGAACTTTCAATGTTCTCATGCAAATATCGTATCTAGACCATGATAAATCCATAGCATGTCAACCAAAATTGGTTGGAATACATACAGAGCCTCGTTATCAATGCAGATCGTGAGATCACTGCTGTCTACGAGCTGATGAACCGAAAGCAGGGCATTGTACGGCTGCGAGATTCGAGGAATATCGTCATTTACTACCCATAAAATCCGAGATATGAAGAGATCTATACCTCAACGACTGTCTCCGAGACCTTGGGCGAAGGCAAGATCGAGAACGTCGCCATCATGCGATCCGGGAATTCTTCACGCAGCTTGCTGAGCATCAAACTACCAAGCCCAGCACCAGTTCCACCTCCAAGAGAGTGGAGGATCTGAAATCCTTGTAGGGCGTCGCATCCTTCTGCTTGTCGGCGTATGATATCCTGACAACGACGTCAATTTGTATTGAATGCAGGGGTGGATAGAAGATAAGCTTACGAGAATCGAATCGACGAGCTCCGCGCCTGCAACACGAAGTCCCAACAGTGTCATGAGTTCTCGGCGTATCATCCGTTGGCGTGAAGAAGAATAATACCTTCGGTGTAATCTGCACAACGGAAATCTCAGTATCGACAACGTGGATGGTAGGACGAATATACTCACATCCCTTCGCCCAATTGTTCCCAGCGCCAGACTCTGCCGACAAATACGTATCGGGGCGGAACAAGTTCCCAAGGACGCCTGACCGGAGCTGAGGACCGAAGTATCAAATCAAATTCCATCCGAGTTACAAAAGCTTGACAGATCGACCAGTACGACTCACCTTATTGCACACGCCCGCCTCCAGATCAACCTGCACACTGCGGGGCACAAAACGCGTAGCATTTCCCGATGCACCTGTCACCTCAGTAAAGTACGTCCCAGCCTACAAGAGAGAAGGGACGATATCCATCGATCGTGTAAGTGGCGAGCTTGAGGACGCGATATCAACACGATGCGCTACTCACCCGTTGGAGTTGGAGGGGGTCCGTGCCAGTGTACGTCTGCAGAGGGCCGGAATGAACGGAGGTGAACACCCGACGCGTCCCTTGAACGTGTCTGAAGATGTTAAAAATGATGCTCACCCCCGAGTGGTCTATCCCATGCTCAGCGAGAAGCATTTGCCAGAAGGCTTCGCCGACCTATTCGATTGCAAAAGCGACATTGAGATCGACTGTCTGTCAGCGCGAAATGGTTGAGTCGTACCTGATTGCCAGCTTGTCCAACCTATAATTTTCATCAGCGAGACGTCTCATTCAAATGACGACAGCGCGCACCTGGACGTTGATGATTTCCCGGGATGTTGGCATCGTGGACGATAGAGAGAGGAAGGTGAAAGTTGCGGTGATGGTGGTTCGAGAACAAGCTGAAAAGCAGCTTTTGTAGGGAATAAACACCACACCCTTCGGAAGCGAAGTGTCTAGATCGCCGGTCCCTTTTCTTCCAAATTAAAGAGTCATTTAGTATTAGTTTCCGAGATTATACATCGATTATCAACTACAACTAATCGACTATTACGTTTACACTACAAGAGAACGAACAAGATTTTTTGTACATTGCGATGACCCCACTAGAAAGACTTCACTTCAGTAAGATCCATCTGCGTCTTCGCCGATTTTATGACCATCCTTCAGAGCATTTTTTGTCAGGTCGTCGGCTATTGCGACCCTTGCACTCCGCCTTTCCGCAATCCTGACATGCGTTCGTACAGAAAGACCGACCCCCTTTGCCTTTGCAATCTTGAGAGCCACATTTACAACAGTGTCGAGGATTTCTCTTGCCCGCTTGTCCTCCTGTGCTGTTGGTACTAGGTCCATCACCGTTTGTATTAGCGATACTGTTTGGAGGGGCCGATGGTGCAGCGACGAGGCCAGGAGGGGGGAGGGGAGCTATTGGCACAATTTGGCCATTCACAATTTGGTGCGGCATGTATGCATGGTAAGACGGAAATGGATACGCAGTATACGGGTTGCAACCTGCCGGTGGTGGCGGAGGTGGTGGCGGAAGTGGCGGCGCTGGAAGCAGGGTAGGCAGATGGGCAGGTGGAATAGGTGGTGCAGATGATGCAGAAGCTTGTTTCGGAGCCGCCTCAGCCATAGCCGTATTCTCTTTCCAGGCTTCTGTATACGTTTCCGAGAAGCTCTACGACAGGATGAGCCAATTCGAAGAACAAGAGTCAGATATGTGCTTACAGTAGAAGACATAGTTTGTCTTTCGTTAGCATCCCGCTCGTGCGCGGCATGATCTCTGCCTTCCTCGTCTCCGCTGCCCTCATCATCCTCCATCCTGTCTTCCTGATGATTCCCATTTTGCGATGGTTGAGGTTGCTGTCCAGTAGTTTCACTGGCCAGATCAGGCACTCCATGCTGTACTGCTAGAACGAGCGCCAAGATGACTTCTTTCTTCAAACCCGCTCTCAACGAGCCCATGACCAAATTCCATAAGCCTGTGCTGACACCCATGGCCTTCCAATTCCATAAATCTCCCCCACTTCCCGCGTCAGTCTCGCTGTTCAACACCCGAGCTGGGAATTCATCCTTCAGCCGTGCAGGTAGAGAGCGGAGGATCGAGGGGTCCGTAGATGCGAAATTACGACCGTCTAGTGAAGACGTTGCGGCGAGGCAGGCAGCCGAACGACACACATACTCGCACCCTATGATGAAAAATGGCTTCTCGATGTCGTAAATTTTGACTGGACCTGAAGCAATACGGCCTTTGTTGATAAGTGGTGCAGCACAGCTCGGGCATCCAATCCCATTGAACACAAGTGGCAGGGGGTCCCAATAGAAAAATCGATGCTCCGAGGGTGTCCGCGCCGTTGATGTCGACGCGGTCAATGAGAAATATGCCGGGCTTGAAGGCACCCAGAAAGTTTTGAGGAGATAGTAGAGCGAGGGAATGGGCTGCATCTGCTGAGGATTCGGGGCAAGGGACACCAAGTGGGCTTTGAACGCCTCTTCCACTGTTGGACCAGCGGTGGAGACGGGATTGGGTGCGGCGAGTGCTGTAAGTAGTGTTCCTAGAAAAGCATTGGGGTTCATCCGCGCGAGCTCTGCCCATCCGTTGTCTGATACATTTTCCAACGCCGGGTCAATCTGGAGCTTGAAGATTGGTGCACTGACGGAATACCCGTAAGGCGCAGGCTGGGGATACCCAACACCCGTCACGAACTGTGCCAGACAGACTTTAGTCCTCATTCTTCAAAAAGCAGCACGAAACACACCACTTGAGCCTTCTCCTTCTTCACGCGCGCGGGACCTACCGAGCCAGCAGGCAACCCATCTTTCCGTGGCCGTCCAACTGGTCGCTTGATCTTTGCAGGCAAAGGTGAACCTATTAGCAAGTTCTTCTTCGTGCTGCCCTTCGGACGGCCAGGTCGCCTCTTCACGGGCGTTCCGTCTGGGTTGAGTGCTGTCCCGCTGCTCGATGCTGTACTCCCGTTCATCTGGACTTCCTGGACTGGTTGCTCCTGCACGACCTCCATCGTCCCACTATTCATCACCATTTCATGGCTCGAATTCTGTTGTGTATTTGCTAACGTAGGGTCGTAAACATGATGGTTGTGTGCAGGGTTATCCATCATCGGAAAAAAGTTAGACGCAAAAAACCTGGAGAAGAAAATTATGGCTTTTTGAGTTTTGCAACGTATTCGGATTAGTTATTTTCCCAATACTGGTTGGTTTCCTGTTTGTATAATGAGCTCGGAGAGATTGAATTCAAGCAGGTAGAGAATAACACACCCTAACCAACCGACATAAGGGACCTTTGACGCTTCGGCGTAGTGGTTGTGGCCGGGTTGAATACAAAGGAGGTAAATTTGGGGGACGCTAAGTCCGAGCGTGGGAACAGGATAAGACCGAAAACCCCCGAGCCAGTCCCAGTGGGCGCCTCAAGAGCGCCTGTCTGTATAGTATTGTCGTGAATGGACTTCAATCACTCGGATTGATAAAGTATGCATTATTTTTTACAGCTACTTCTCGACTGAAAGTTGTCAACCAGATCTCACAACATTTTTCACGCATTTTTTCTTCTGTTTAAACAGCACCGCCGTACTTAGTTTTTAGTCAGTAAAGTAAATTAATACTGGCAAAACATCTTCTGGTTCTAGAACCGCATATGACACCTTTTGACCAATGCTATCCAGACCTAGGGTCCTCGGATCACGCCAATTCCTTAGGATTTTCACAGCGTCGCATAAGATGTGTAATTCCAATACCTAGAGAAAAGACATCTCGATCTACTTCCTTACAAAACGAGCAGCAAGTCCAAGTTGAAACGCAAAACCGTCACGATCTACGTCGACAAATCAACAGAAAAATTCGTAGTATGGTGTAAACAGGGAGTCGTGATAAATGCTACAAAATGATGGAATAACGGACGCATAGATCATGACGTACTATCAGTGCAGATGAAATCGGGAGTGGAGACGGTAATAGGAGACAACGATGGTGCAAACAATTAAATGCTCAGAGGTTAGCTTGTGGGTCGTTATGATGGTGCCAATGCTGAAGTCGTATCCTGTTGATTAATCATTGTTGTGAACCAGAAAAAAGGCGAAATAGTTAACCAGCTTCTCACAGCGATTATGGTACGTGGCGTACCTTTGTGTTCTCATCTGTTTTTTTTTAGAAAAAAAAATGGCTTGAAGAAATCCGACGCCAGAATCAAAATGCGATCCCCCAATTGACGCCATACCTGGGGGGCAGTCCACACGGCACTGGTTCCGGTGGGCTGGGATCCGCGACAGCAGCAGGAGTGGCAGGCGTCGAGGGCTCCGACTCCGAGTCGGTTGCAGGAACCGAAGCAACGTCCATAGCATCGATTAGGGCGATGAGAGCATGCACTCTGTCCTCTGCCCTCTCTTTCCTGCCTGAAACCGGGATGGACTGTTCGGGAGGCGCTTTCCTGCGCAGGACCGCTCGCATGGGTAGCGAGGGGAGAGGAAAGGCAGGCGGCAGGCCGATGCTCGTCCTACCGTGCTCTTTCCAGCCAAATGATCCGGACCGAACCGCCAGCCCGGAATTAGAGTCGTCCGCGACTTCACCTGTCGACAGTGACAGGCTTTCGCGTAGAGCGATGCGTAGAGGAAGTACCAAAGGGCGAAGACTTGAACCGCGCCTCCCGAAGCGCTGGGAGGAATATACGATCGACGAACGATGGCGCTCAGGAGCGACAGACCGGGAGCGAGCAGCGATGGAATCTAGGCGTCTAGGGGTTGCATCCAGAGGCGCAGAGAAATTTTGGCGAGAAAGACCACCATAGACACCTGCCCGACGTGCACGCATTTTTGCATCCCTTAGGTCGACATCCTGCTTACAAGGGGCATGAAAGTTGGGTGGAACGGAGGGCACGCCATCGGCTCCAGGGGATACATGTTCTCCGGCGGAGATGGCAGCAGATGGGTCTTGTTCTATCGACACAAGAGCCGACGGACAAGAGAAACTCGCCGAAAATCCAAGGATCGAAGAATGAGCCAGAGGACCTACTGCGCCTGTCGTGTGGGCAGCTACGAGACAACTTGCATCGGAGGTTTCCGCCGGTGGAAGGGTGGAAATAGGGTGAAAAACACCGACCAAAGAGATGTGGGACGAGTCAGAGACGCTGGCACTGAGACCAATATGAGAAGCAGAGACAGGTATAGACTGAAAGATGGTAGCGCTTCTGTTCCTTTTGCGGTTGGCGCCCTTGGTTGGGACTGGGACCACTGAGATCTCGTCTACGGTAGGAGGAGGAAATTGAGTTTGAAAGGGAATTACATCGCTAAGAGTCTGCACGTTTGCCTGAGGGGACATAGGTTCGCCAGAGATACACGAAATATCGCCCATAGAAGCTTCATGATCAGTTGTAGCCTGCGAAAGTTCGGGTTCGTGCTTGAAAGCCTCCGTCGCAGGGTCTGTAAGCCTGTCAGATGACGAAGGAACTTGTAGAACAGAATCCACTGGAAGAGCACAGGGGGAAGTTTCAGCACCAGAAGAACCTATCACAGAGTCAATATCGACTGCAGCATGAAAAGTGGGCACGAGATTAGCAATCGACACTTGTTCGTCACAGGCTTCTGGAAAATTCAGAGATAGAGATAAAGGACTCCCATCAACCTCCTCGTCACATCCCTTCTCTGAGTCATCCGAGTCGTAGTCGCTCCCGCTGGCAGTTGAGGGAACGTCATCAAGACTAAAAGGGAAGACCATGGACGCGTAGTCAGAGAGCCGCTTCGAGAGCCGTTTCAGCTCTTCTTCCGCCCCAGGCTCTGCGGTGGTTGGTTGAATCATTTGTGACTCAGTTGCAAATAAAGGGGACGGCATATCAACTTCAGGTTTCTGAAGGGATAATGATGCGGCAGAGCCCGATACACAGGAGATACAAGCAACGTCGTCGGAAGGACCTGAGTTCTACAATCAGTCACGCTTGACACGATCAGTGAAAAGCAGGCATACCGGCTGATTCCTCCTCAATAGGACCGAGAGAAGATACGACAGACAACGCTCGACTTTCACTAATCAGGTCGACACAGGCAAGTGACAACGTCGGTGAGTCGACAGTTGAATCTCTCAGCTCCAGAACCGATGTGCCATCCTGAGAAAGGTTGTAGATGGCGCTGTCGTATACGTTCGTTCCATGAAAATGCAAGTCAAACGGAGAAGCCAAAGCACCCAGATCCAAGTGTCTCGCCTTGCGTCTCAAGGTCGGACTCGGCTTAGGACTTGAAGGTCCGCTTAACGCTGACTGAGCTGAAACGTTCGAGTGCCTGTACACATCGAGGTCGTGGATGTCCACAGTCGAGGCCGGAAGAGCGAGATTATCGTCCGCGAAGTAAGACTCGCCCCGAGTGCCGAAGAACGGCTGATCGTACGCTGGCTCGGAGATTGAGACGGCCGGAGTGGGGCGACGTTTGATGACCTTGGGAGACCTAAGGGGACTTGGAGAGCGGACAAGGTCGGTCAGGGTGGAGAAAGCAGATTTTGGCGTCGAAGGAATAGGAGATGCAGGCGGAGGTAGATTTTGTTCGTCGGTAGAAGTGTTGCTGGATCGATATGGAAGGAAGATGTGTTCGTGAGGTAGAGCGGTAACGATAGGGTGCCCCATGAACGCACGACGCTTAGAGAGCTCGCCGATGTCAGGTTTGAAGTTTACTGAAAAGGAATCATCGATTTTGGAAACACAAGCTTCCTTCTGGGAGGGCGAGAGGATTGGGGGAGCCAAGCCGTCTTCGTGCTCCCCCTTGACGGCCATCTCGCCTTGCAGTAATTCCTCCTTGGGCCCAATATATAGCACATCCGACCCAGGCGTTGATAGAGCATTTAGTGTCGAAGCTGGAGATGTTGCTGTGCTAGAGTACAACGATGGAGAGTCAGCGGCCGTCGGCGGTGCAAGCGTGTGGGTAATGTCCGAGAAAATGGAGAACCCAGGCGACGACTTGTCTGAGGGCGAGGTCGACGTGGACATATGACTTCCTTGGACCCGGTACGGTGCCTTGAGGTCTTCTCGAGATGATGGGTAAGCAAGAGGGGGAGACGGAAAAGATTTTCCGTTTGCTACGCCATGACGGGCTTCTTGTAGTGCTATTTTGTTCCGAGCGATGCGTGATGCACGAGGAGATCCATTGGACAATTGGAATATCTTCACTACGAGAAACTTCAGAACCAGATCTGAACTGGAGGGAGAAATAGCTTACTAGCATCCCAGGCGGGGTTCGGTTCGAAACTTTGGATGAAAGAGGGGGTGGATGGCAGAGAAGGCGACCTAGTGGGCAGTTCAAGGACTGGAGACGACTTGAATGGTCGAACGAGAGACGACGCCCAAGACAAGACAAGGCCGGAGAGGATAATCCAGATATTGGATAGCCATTGAACTAATCTAGAGGACCACGCCATGGTCGTACAAATGGCGGCGGGGTGAAAGACAAAATCGGAGGCCGAAGAGCAGTCTTTATAGGAAATAGTGGCTGACACACATCGATCGCGATGCGATTCGATTGCCTCTAATACTTATCATCGACCCGAGCTCGATACTCATCGAAAACGAATATAGGGCGCGTTATTTCAATAAAACTTGTTGCTTTGTCGCACAAAATTATTTTATATGGGTTTAAAAGAGCTGAAAAATGCAACTTCTGTCCAGTGCTGACAATATGACCTTATGATCAAATGAGATATCGAAAGCAATACTTGGAGTAAAACATAAGATATCTCACTGGTTATACGACCCATGGAAGCAATTTATTCGCGTTTCAAGTCCACGGGTTCGATATGAAGTTGCAATGCTGCCCTGTATGTAACTTGAAGCTCTGGCTCAATGCGATGGCTTGAACCTGGCCTTGGTTGAACGAGGGAGGTATGTATGCGTGGGAAATGAAGCCGTCGGACTTCAACAACTTGAGGCGGAGATTTGGGCTACTTGCACACGTTCGAACTGCTTTTTTTTTGCTTGTCGCTTGTCGCATCTTGCCTTAACGAATGCCCATAGTGAGTGCTCTTGTTTGCTTTAACTTTACCGTTCACATTCCACATCTCCTATGACGATTCTTCACCGAAAGCATTAGGAAGTGCCGTCTGAAGGACTCTTCACGAGTTACCCAAGTCGAGACTCGGTTCTCTGATTCCTTTTCTCCTTTTTCCCATTGGTCTCTTTGGCATTCGTAGTTGCCCGCCGTCGCTGACCACAACTTCTCTACCTAGCTCTGCTGCGATGTTATATGAGACCCATGCCTGGGGTCCCATGAAGAGTCCACCTGTGGTCTCGGACTTTCTGTGAACGTGCGTTACGATCGATATCATGGAACGTATGCTTCAGTCCAGTCTGTGAACTTTTCCTGTACGACGTCTTGTCCAGGTCCTCTATTTAGTACCTGCGATCCAATGAATATCCTTTTATCCTGATGCTTTCCATGGGTATGGGTGTTCAGATCAGATAAGAGGTACAACAACGACGTCACATGAAAGGCTCTGGGATTTTCGGTGACGTTCTACGGAAACCAATCAGACTGCAGAGCTGCCTGGGCTGCCTGGGCTGCCTGATATAAGCAACGTCACTCCAACGCCATTGACACCCCTTCTTGATTATCGACCACAAACATGTCCTTCCCTATCGATCTCAAGCAGTTCAAAAAGTATTGTAATCTGTTCGTTTTGTTCATATGCGTGGCTAACGCGGATATCTAGATTGTCTCTTGACCCGACTAAGCCTCAGTTGTCAGCGGAGCAGAAGGCAACGCTGAAGGCCAACATCCAGCTTCTTCGGGATGCCATCGTGTTGTTCACGGCCACAGGAGCGGCTAGAGGTGTTAGTGGGCATACTGGTAAGCGGCATATTTTCTTGGTCATTGCCCATATGCCTAGCTCCGTTAGGTGGTGCCTACGACACTGTACCCGAAGTCTGCATCCTCCTGGCTCTATTTGAACATTCCGATAAATTCCTGCCTACCGTCTTCGATGAAGCTGGTAAGTATTTTCGCTTTGTTCTATGCTGCCATCTTAAAGTCTTGTAGGCCACCGTGTCGCGACGCAATATATCCTCGCTGCCCTTGAAGGTGCCATACCCGCGGAGCACCTCTTGCACTACCGCGAGGCCGACTCTAAGCTTCCTGGACATCCTGAACTCGGTTTGACCCCTGGGGTCAAGTTCTCCTCCGGCCGTTTGGGACACATGTGGTAAGTCCTCGGTTATAAACCATTCGCCTTCAAAGTCAATTTCGAGATCAAATTCAGGCCTCTTGTCAACGGTATCGCCTTGGCCAACCGCGACAAAACCGTTTTCTGCTTGGGCTCAGACGGTTCTCAGCAGGAGGGCAATGATGCTGAAGCTGCTAGGCTCGCCGTCGCCCAGGGCCTCAACATCAAGCTTCTTATCGATGACAACGACGTCACCATTGCTGGACATCCGTCTGAATATCTCAAAGGATACGACCTGACAAAAACCTTGGAAGGGCATGGGTTGAAGGTTGTCACCGTCCAAGGAGAGGATATCGATGCGCTCTGGGGTGCTGTCAGTGCAATTTTGGCCCACCCAGGACCGGCTGCTGGTATGTCACTGCTTGAGCTCTAAATCGTTGATGAGCCTCAATATATGCGCTCTAGTCATCGCCAAACGACGCATGGCACCAGGCATACCCGACATCGAGGGCAGCTCGCATGGTCACGATGTCATACCCGTGAAATCCGCCGTCAAATACCTCCAAACGAGGGGATATACCAACTTCGTAAATATCTACGACGACATCAAACCTCGCTCGAATCCGTACCTGTATGTTGGATCGACCAAGGAAGTTGGGGCCAATCGTGTCCTGTTCGGTGAAGCTGTCAACATGGTCCTCGATGGGCTTAGTAAAGAGGACGCTGCGAAGAAGGTCATGGTTATCGATAGTAAGGCCGTTTTCTCTAAAGCTCACGATGAACCCTTCCTCGTTTGACATTTCTTTCAGGTGACTTGGAAGGCTCGACCGGTCTGAAAGTCATTCATCAAAAGCACCCTGAAGTATTCATCCCTTCTGGAATCATGGAGCGAGGCAACTTCTCCGCTGCCGCTGGCTTCGGTTTCGCGCCTGACAAATTCGGTGTCTTCTCTACGTTCTCGGCCTTCCTTGAGATGGTGGTGTCCGAGATCACGATGGCGAGGCTGAACAATTGCAACGTTCTCAGCCACTTTTCGCACTCTGGTGGTACGCGCCCTTTTCTTGTTTTCCTGTCTGAGATCCGTCTGAGATCCTTACCACCTTATTTTCAGTTGATGAGGTCTGTTATCTTACATCTTACATCGCCTGGAGCTATATATGATAACTTACGTTGCCACTCTTTACTGGCTGTAGATGGTATGCGAGTTTGTTGAATCATCATGACCTGTACTAATCAAGGGTCTTGACACAGGCTGATAATACCTGCCACTTCGGTATGTCTATTTTCGTGAATCGACGGGTCGATCGAATGATGTTCGTAGGTGTCAACAATATGTTTGCGGATAATGGCCTCTCCGACGTGCATTCCTATTTGTACTTCCCGGCAGACCCCGCACAGATGGTGGCCATCGTAAAGCGCGTTTTCTTTGAGCGTGGAATGCGCTTCATCTTCTCGACGCGTTCCAAGGTCCCTTGGATCCTCAAGGAGGATGGCAAGACCAAGTTCTTCGATGGCGATTACGAATTCGTGCCAGGAAAGGATGAGATCATTGCCGAAGGCAAAGCCGGATATGTTGTCTCGTTTGGAGAGATGCTCTACAGATCGTGGGACGCCGTCTTGCGTTGCAGGCAGGAAGGCCTTGATGTTGGCTTGATAAACAAACCTTGCTTGAATGTTGTCGATGAACAAGTGAGGGTTTTCTCATCGATACCGTTAAAGCGGCCTTTCTAAAATACGCCAATACAGACCATCCAGAAGATAGGGAGGAGCCCGTTTGTTCTGGTTGTTGAGTCGTTTAATCAGAAGACCGGGGTGCGTATACATTTCCTCACTTTCAATGAGTGATTCCTGACTGATTATGAATGCCTCCAGCTTGGATCAAAGTTCGGCACTTGGTTGTTGGAGCGTCAACTTACACCCAAGTACGGTTATATGGGCACTACAAAAGAAGGTAAGTTGTCTCATCAACAAGTCGTCGGCTTTGTTAGCATTTCCCCATTGTAACTTCTCTGTTTTCCAGGCTGTGGTGGGCTGTGGGAACAAATTCCCTTCCAAAATCTCGACCCTCAATGTACGTGTTCTTAATCCTACCATTCTGCCGAAATGGCAGTGTGGACTGACGCCAAATGGATGTTTCTTCGCAGCGATTATCTTGAAGATCAAGCAGCTCTCTCAATAGATTTCTTCATTGGAACTTATCGTCGCAGGCGTTGGCTCCAGTTCCATTGGTAGCAAGGCTTAAATTGTATAACCGAACGTACGGAGCAAGAGAAAGGCAAGCAAGCAGAACGCGAAGCAGTAACATGTATGTATGTAACAACAATATGTATGATAACCTCCGAACATCGCCCTGTGTTGCACCTCGGCGTTTTCTGGTTTCGTCAAAGATACTCCAGCAAAATGGTAGGATTTCAGACTTCAGTCAACCTGATATTGCCCAGGCGGCCGATGAGTGCGTCGTTTGTTTCGTATCGCTCTGGGAAATCTTGATTTCTGATCAATGGGATGCTTCCTTCGAGGTGCAAGGTAGCGATGGCCGCTCACTTGACGCTCTTCTGTTCCTCGCTTCCCGAAGAGTTCCTGCAGCATGACATCAGGACGCTCAACTGCTTCCAGGACAATTATAGGCGGCTTCCCAATTCGTATATTCTCTATGTCTCGTGGATATGCCGAGCAGGTATATAACCCCTGCAGACATGCTCTTGCATATCCACACAGCTCGTTCTTTCATTCCCTCTCTCCCTTCATTGCGAGTCACAGCTAGCGACAATGCCTCTCAACGCGTCTGGCGCCTCTGCAAAGGGTGCTTTTGCGACCACCCCTCACGACAAAGACCCATACCAGTATCAAGTCGGTTTTGGGAACGCGTTCGCGAGTGAGGCACTGTGAGTTATGCCTTGTCGCCCATTGGATTGTCGCTCAGCATCGCTGGCCCCTATGATGCTTAGCCCTGGTACCCTGCCTCATGCTCAGAACAGCCCGCAGCGCAACAAGTATGATCTCTACACCGAAGGGGTCAGTCGACCAGCGCCATTGGCACTCGTGACAGGGCACTTATCAAATCGGGACTAGATGACCGGATCTTCCTTCGTCGCCCCTCGTCATGAGAACCTTCATTCGTGAGTCGTTCCGTTCGGATATGGGTGACATACTCTGATAAATGTTTGTCCGCTCTTTGTGCGGTGCCCCAGCTGGTTGTATCGTATCCGCCCATCGGTCGCGCACCAAGGCTTCACCCGACTGCCGGACAATCCAGATGTTAGTGGTCTTCCTTCTCGCATTCCCCCCCTGTCTAAAGCCACTTCTACAGCTTGAATCGTGCTTCCTTCCGCTGAACCCCAAGGTTCATTTCAGCCCTACGCAACTTGCCTGGCATCCCTTCGATATTCCATCTGACTCTGAGAAAGTGGACTGGATCGACGGCTTGAAGACTATTGCAGGGAATGGCGACCCCACCCTTCATGAAGGTCTTGCCATCCATATGTACCTCGCCAACACGTCCATGGAGAACAGGGCTTTCTGCAACAACGATGGCGACATGCTCATCTTGCCTCAGCAGGGCCGTTTAGACATTCAGACTGAATACGGGAAGTGAGTAATGACTATCCCCCTGAACTTCTTGTGCTGAATGGTCGTCCAGGCTTATGGTGAGGTCTGGCGAACTATGCGTTATTCAGAGAGGAATCAAGTTCAAGGTGGGTAGTCACGACTCCGGAGAAACTGATGATGCCCACTTATCTAATCCCTTCGTAGGTTGTCCTGCCCGACGGACCTTCTCGTGGCTGTGAGTCTTCTTCGTTTATTGATTACGCGCCAGAAATGACGGCCGGCCAACAGATATCCAAGAAATCTACGGCTCTCATTATATACTTCCTGAGCTTGGTCCTCTTGGAGGCAATGGTCTCGCTAATCCGCGAGACTTCGAGCATCCCGTCGCGAGCTTCGACCTCGATCAAAGCCCATGGCAAAGTAGGCAATCACTCTAGTTTTCTTCGAGACCACCGATCTGACATCTCGTAGTTGTGTACAAGTGAATTGACTTCTCCGCATTTCCGCGTTTATCGGTGATTGATGTCTGTGTCACTACCAGGGTTGGCGGCCAGCTTCATTCCTGCGCACAGGAGCATACACCATTCGATGTTGTAGCCTGGCATGGAAAGTAGGTGCCCCTTTCGTTCTCTATTCATCGTTGTAAGATCTGACCCCAATAAAGCTATGTTCCCTACAAGTATGCTATGGAGAAGTTTGTCAACGTAGGAAGCATCTCGAAGGACCACATCGACCCATCGATCTTCTGCGTCCTCACCGCAAAGTCCAAGCAGGATGGAGTCCCGCTTGCGGATTTCCTCATCTTCAGCCCTCGGTGGGACGTTGCTAGTGGCACATTCAGGCCTCCAGTAAGGATATCTCGGAGTTTTGTTGGGCTACTCTTAACATTCACTCCGTAGTACTATCACCGAAATTCTTCTACTGAATTCATGGGCCTTCTCTACGGAATTTACGGGGGACGGAGCGACGGATTCCAGCCTGGTAGGTTCTCAATTCACCGGAAGTAGGCCCCGTCTAAGTTTATCCAGGTGGTGCGAGTTTTGAAACTGGATTCTGCCCACACGGAGGTAAGCATCCGTGATCACTGCTGGTTGAATTGGCCTCACTGTATGCCTAGTATCATATGAAGAATTCAAGAAGGCTACCGAGGGCGAATTGGTCCCAATGAGAATTCATGAAGGAACTATCGGTACGCTGATCCCGTTGCTTCTAATACAGCCTTATTTACCCATATCGTCTAGCCTTCATGTTCGAGTCCAGCATGATGTTCACCATCACTGACTATGCCATGAAGCGCTCCGGGAAGTTACACAGTGCGTTGTTTCCCTCCTCGGATGCAGCTCTCTACTGACGGCACATCATACGTAGTGCACGAGCCCAAGATGTGGGACGACTTAAGAGGTCAATTTGTCAACCACATCGACCAGATCAACGCCGACTTGAAGGCTGCTGGCCTCCCACCTCTCGGCTCCGAAAAGCAGTAGTAGTCACTTATGTATATCTCTAAGAAGTGCGATTTCGATGGCGAATGTGGATCTGTGAAATTCGACGGCTACTTGTAATAAACATCATTTAAAGTAAATGCAGAAATGAGATTCCCGTTATTTCGTACATCAACGCCAAGCGCTTGAGCGCTAGTGATACTGTACAAAGACGGCTGGAATGACGAAGTACAAGCAAATAAATAAAATTGGATATGATTCCCGTGGAAGTCCTTCAGTCCAGCTCGGACAGCCCCACGAAATACTCGGTGCCGAATTCCAACAGCAAGTATAAACCGGAGCCGATGTCGATGAACGCCCGTCGGAAGTTCCTTTCATGTTCCCTACTCGTCCTGTGGCGCTTAAGCACGTCTGCCCGGTGAAAATCCTTACCGCAGAAGTAGCAATAGTAATTACTTCGCTGGATCCGGTCGACATGGTCCGTCTTCGACTGACAATGGCGGGTGACCTGCGTGGACGAATGGTGCGAGTACGGAGAGTCGGGTTGCAGGGGGTTGCAGCAGTAATACAAAACCTGGGGGTAGCCCGTCTTGAAGACGATCTTCCAATACGTCTCTTTCTTTATGATCTTTTTCACAAGGCGGAGTCTATCCGAGGGTGCCATCTTCCGTAACAGCACAGGTTCCGGAGCCACGGAAGCAACTTCGGCGGACAGTACAGCCAATGTTGCCGAAGTCGAGGGTGATGTTCCTGACAATGGTGCGCCTTTTGCCCCAATTCGGTGATGCGCCACAGACTCCGCAGACCTCGACTTCTCGACAACAAAATCGGAGTCAGAATCATCGTCCGAGTCTTCAATTTGGGGAAGCGCCCCCGAGAACAGAGACTCCGACGTCTCCCCCGACTCATACCAGTCAGAACTCGAAGGCTCAGAGGATGCGCGGGTTCCAGACACAAGCTCTCTGGGCTCAGAGAAGTGGACAGTAGTCGCAGCAGCGAATGGCGGATCCGGCGACAATATGTGGGCCACCTCGGCTTGATATTGCGCAAAAGATAAGTCACTACCGTCCGGTGAAGGTGGCGGCTACGTGTACGTTCAACATCAGGAATACATTTAGAACACGAAAGAGAGATAAATACTGACCGACGCCGTCACGCTATAAAAAAGGTTCTCTTTCGGAAATAGGGGGAGCTTGGGATTCTCGTTAGGACAGCGTCTAACATCAATACTAAATTAGATCTCGGAAAAAGGACTAAAAAAAAAAAACTCACTGTTGGAAAAGCTTCTGGTACCTTTCCATATCCCCGCTCATGAGACAGTCAAAGATGTCTTGACCCTCAACAGCAGCCGCGGCATATAACGGACCACTGTCATGGCCCTCAAGGCTCAGCAATGCGAATAGGTCTTCAACGAGAGGAAGGCTGCCTGAGAATGAGCCACCTGAAGACATTGCCAAGAGCTATGGAGTTGGCGAAGGGAGAAGAAATGTCGGGTGACGAAGGTACAAGGCGTTCGAAAAGAGTGCGTTGGAACCCCATTTTCCCCTCTGTTCTTATAAGAATTAGGGCTCACCCGAATCAGCGAACCCGTCCTTGATAGACAAAGATCGCCTAAGTCCCATCCTCTGGCACCATCCATCCTAAAAAGGGAATTCTGCTACTGAGAAAGCTTGTGCACCATGCGGGAGTTCTTGGCGACTTGGGCCACTTTGCTCAAAATCCAGAAAGGACCCAAACGTCAGGATGGATACATGTTAAAACTCCGTGGTTACAGATGCAGAAAATACTCCCTATGTAGGTCTTAAAATCCTAAGTAATACGCCCTTTTTGGGTCTCCAAGAGGGAAGCATCCTGGGCGTGAACGCAGGGCAAGGGCCGAATCGAACATCCTTCCGGTTCGCCGCTCAGAGGTGGTGTGAGTCATCGGGCAATTATTCGGGCCTATTTATTGAACAATGGACCCAGAGTTAAGCGACCCAAAAGCGTCAGCGGTGTGCCTAGGTACGGAAGAAATGGGCCACTGGTTCGAGGTTTCACCCGTTCAGCACATTGGTCTTTGCCTTCCAGAAAATCAATCGATCACTATAGCTACTTGTCGAATCTCATGGACCCTTTGTCAAAAAGCAAACATCGTGATTTGAATTTCGGCATAGAGCAAGGCGTCATAATTCATAAGAGCATATATGTACGTAGAGAGTGTAAATTAGATAACTACAAGATTAGAGCATGTTGTAAGGCAGGGTGTGAAGTTTGTTTATTTTTTTTAAAAAAAAATAGACTGAATATGTCAGGAGTCCATCCGTTCTGCGCCTTCAATTAGAAACGTCGCGATGGGCCTCCAGCGCTGAGACTGTACTGCGCGTACTGTTTCTTCTTGGGAGATGTCCTGGCTATATACTCATCATGTTCTCGCTGGCGCAAGCTTGGCTTGTTGGCGCGTCGAGGACGGCCTTCTTCCATGAGCTCGGACGAGCTTGTGGACGCAGCAGACACAGACTCAGAAGTGCCGGGGATGGGTCCTCGAGCGCGCGTCGGGGGCGGCGCAGGGGGCGCGGTGGCCGAGCGAGCGTAGTAGTTAGTCGGCTCGACCGAAGGGGTGCGATATCGAAAACTGAGACGAGAGATCGAACTCGCTCCGTCGTCGAAATCCCCGCCCTCCGTCTCTGTATCCTCGTCGTCGTCAGAACCGTCGTACGTCGACGCCGAACGCGCGCTCGGCGTCATCCCCCGACTTTGTGGTGGGTTTTCTGGCTCCTCCATATCGTAATCACCGGCCAACATCGCCTCATTCTGTTGTTTAATTTCCTGCTCTCGTCTCCATCTCGGGGAAATATACGCTTCAGGGGTTGGCCATTCCTCTGCGTCTTCTCCATCGTACCCGGTGTACGTGCTGGTGACGGACGTCCAGGAGGGTTCAGGGCGGAGAGGTCGAGGTGTCTGGACGGGCGCGTTGTTGAAAGAGGGAGCTGTAGAAGGGTGATGTCTCGAATCTCTGTAAAGAATCTCAGAATGACGAGAAGACAAAATCAAACTGACGGAAGCTGACGCACCCATATGACTGGCTGTCCTGCGGCCTGCTGTGGAAATGTCGGCTCTGGTAGTATCCGTTGGACATTGGAATGTGTGAAGGGGATTGGGAATGAAAGAGTAAGAAGAATATAGATGTGGGTGGTGGTGGTTAAGGTGAACGTGTATGCGGCCCATGAAATGGGATGTCGACCAGATTTATAGCTCTCGGCTAAGCGCACCAGCACGCAAATTGATGCCCATGAGGCCACAATAAACTTTGGGTGGCTCACAAATTCTGCTACGGCCATTCAACGACGTCAAAAAACAAAGGTTGCTACTTACAAAAGGCCACAGGAATGCAAGAACTCGCCATCAACGCTGGTGGCCCCTTCAGCAAGATGTCCCGCAGTCAACCCACGGCCTCGAGCCACCTCTGTTGTCAAGGCGCTTTGCAAATCCTGAGTCATGACTTGAAGCTCAGAACCGTATCCCGAAGCCACAGTGGCCGCTTTGGAGCAGCCTGCTACGTGTAGGCGCCTGTTGTGGAACAGACGTCATCGGTGTGGAATGATCGAATGATCTCGATCGCAATGACTAGACGCCCAGGTACCGTTTATCAGGGGCTTCGGGATTCTACAACCATGGGTTCACATCGACTCCGGGCAGCGTCAAGGAGCATCAAGGCAGAAAATTCATTTTATTGATCAGATCATAGCTTGTGTTATAATGGTAATTCTCATATTCGTTATTTCCAATCTTCGTGTGCATGTATCTTGAAGCTCGACCACCTATAGCTCCATCACGTCCTTAACGCTCGATATACTTACCACCCTCCAAGTTTATGCTTCCTCTTCTCATGCCTCACCAAAGCGTCCTTCCTCGTAAATACCGATGGGCAAAGCTGGCAGCAGTGGCTCGGCGGTTTGTGAGCCTTCGATTCGAGGTGACGGCCCATGTCGCCAAGCGCGCGAGTTCTGAACCCAGCGCAGTCGCGGCACTGGTAAATGATCTTGCCGGACTTGTCCCGGATCTCGTAGAACGGCTTGTCGTTGTTCGCTGTGGAGGGTTGTTCGCTGTCCTGGCGGGCGGGCGCCAAGGAGGGTGCGTCGAGTTGGGTGTTTGTTTGGGTGTTGGCGTTGGCAGAGTGGGACGTAGACCCCGCGTCGTTAGCTTGCACGAACCTGCGCTTCTTGTTCGGAGAGGCTGGAGTGCGCATCTGGTGGAGCTTAGGCAACTTTATGGTGATGGAAGGCATGAACTCGGGGCTGGAGTCGCGGTACTCTGACCCACCAGGGGTGGACGGTGTGTCTTCCTGCTCATCGTCATTGTCGGAGTCGAAGTAGTTGACGAGGGAACGACGCTTCGGGAGTTTGGTGATCGCAAGCTGCTCGGGCTCGGTAAACATGAGTTTCTTCTTCGCAATGGAAGTGTCCATTGTCTGTGCATCGGAACCCGTTGCAGGTGGGCTCAGCGGCGCTTCGTCGTTGTGAAAGGGGAAAGATAAGTTTGTCATTTGTTCCACAGGGTAAACCACGGGAGGCGAAACCGGTTGGGAATATGCTGATCGTCGGACGTCGAGCGGATCGACATCGTCGCCACCGGGTGTGCAGAACATCCCCAGCTTGGGGTATTTGCCAGTCGTGCGAGCAAACTTGTGCAAGTAGTCGACGCTCTTCATATCGCCTCTTTCCCTGGCTGTGATGACGCGAGATTGGAGATCCTCACCAAAGCCATACACAGGGCTTGGAGCGGGTTGAGAAAAAATATCCGTGTTGAAATGAACGACGTCAGTTGGCATCGAAGGCTGCGGTTGAACGAAATGGCCATCGCCCGAAGGTGTGCAGAAGCTCGAGAACTTCATTAGAGAGTTCGAGCGTGCAGGAGAGGCATCGATGAAAGGGTTGGACCCAGTGGCACCAACAAAATTTGTTGCATGAGGGTACTGGGGAGGAGAATGCGGGTTCCGGACGGTCCTCATCGTAGTCATTCTAGGCAGAGAGAAAGTTGACGAGGGTTCGAGGAGAAAAAAAGAGGGAAGGAAGTGGAATGCAGAGGTCGAGGATGAAAGGAAATTATATACAACAAAGAAAATCTGGGCGAACAAAGCAACGTCTGGGGGTTGTGATTGGGCCTGCCCACGCGTCGACTGCCACTCGGAGTGGCTTCCCATTTGTGGAGGCCCAAAGCGTCCTTTTGTTAGCGCAAAGCATTCTCCCTGATCTCGGAACCGCTTGTGCCTTGTCATACATGGCCGTCGAAATCGTCAGGGAGGTAGTGGAGAAAGCAGCTTGAAGTTGCTTTGTCTGCCGACGAGACTTCCTTTTCGGGATTCCCATCATCCACGGTCACGTTACCGTCGTGAAGCAGGGCTGCCGAGCTGAGCCTACTATAGCACTTTAAGTTCCACTCAGCACTGTCTCCTTGAGCTTGCCCCCTTCGTCCGCTGACGTTCTTGCTGCATTTGCCTATTTACGTCCTCTGGAGTAACTCTAGGGGACTATTTGCATGTGTCTCGTCACCCGTGTACTCCAACGGAGACTCGGAATAGGCATTTCCTCCACCTGAGTATGGAGGCAAAACGAACCAGGATCCGTGTCTTTCAAGTGAGAATTCCTTTACGTCAATCTTTGGTTTGCACCGAACAACATAAAGGAACGTACGAACAAACCCTCAGAATCTCAGCACCCAAAGACCATGGTGATCAGGTATGGGACATCATAGCTGTCTGTCATAAAGCACCCCTAATTGCCTCTTCCCAGTATACCAGACGAAATTGTCTCTCTTCCAGCACCCGTTTCCCCACGAGAAATGAAGTCCCAAGTTTCCTTCTCGAAAGTAGAGGAGGCTGCCACCCGTCGATCAGTCCGGTACTCGAAGGCAGAACTCGGTCTTGCCGAGACTTTCAGCCGTTGCCTGAACGAACCGTCGGCCTATCGTCTTCGGATTGATGCACTACAAAATGCTGCCTCTATACTCAACGACCATGTCGTCGATTCTGGAGAGGCATTGGAGAAATTGCGGGAGTTGTTGGCCAACCGCGAACTGGAGCCGGGTCAATACCAGTCTGTTCAACGCCAGCGATGGATGGAGGAACGGCGGCTGGTTGCTTCCGAACAGCTGTCAAAGGTCCTCCTACAAGAACAGTCTCCGTTGCGACGACCCCCGACTTCGCAGGCTCGCTCTTCCCCGCCGAAGTCTACCATAAACTTGGTCAAGTTTCTTGAGTCACCACGCCATCGTGTTTCTTCTCGGAATAGTATCGTCGATATGGACCCGCAAGGAGAGACGTCGGAGAATCGACGGTGCCACAGACACGCCCCCGGCCAACCACGACCTCTCCTGCTTACGTTGACAAGACGGCGGCTTTTCCAATTCGAAGTCAACCAAAAACGACGACGGACTCTCCGCCTCACCTCCCTCCACCTCCGACTTTATCCACCAGCCACTTCACCTTCGCCCATTTTGTCTTCACCCTTCACAGTGGCCTCTACCTCCAAATCATACCTCACCCTCCTCACCCCAATCTCCGAAGTCATACCACCCACTCCCTTGATCCAGAGGAATCAATGGCACGCTACAATCTGGAGAAGTTCCCTACGGCCGAACAGACGAATTTTGTCAGACGCCGACCTCGAGGTGCACATCCCGGATTACGTCAACGACCTCCTCGCAGGTCGATGCGAACAACCCCCGAAATACGATTCCGCGCGCTCTCATCGCCACGTCACTAAATTCAGGTGGCGTTTCGATGTCCTCGTCCGGGATGAGTTTAAGAGCCTGACGTCCCGAGAAGGAGCCTATCGAGGCATTCCGGCCCCAGAAGCTCCGAAAATCACCCTCTTACAGACGGAGCACATACGTCGTTCCCGACGGCTCGCATCGCGGAAGCGTCTGAGCGCCCAACTTGTCTTCGCGCAGTATTTTCGGACGAGGAGCGGCTCCGGCGCCGCGGACCGGGAGCCGTTCGCAGTGTCTTTGTCACTGTCAGGATGCCGCTGGTCGTCCTCTTCTGGAGAGCTGATCTCACTATCGAAGCTCCGGAGCAGGACCTCTTGTATCAGTTGTGGTCGAGGACAAGGACGGGAAGCTCCTGGGTCGATTCCGGCGCAGGATTTCGAGTTGAGGCCGTCGGCCCATTGAATTGCTAGAAGTACTCGTCAGGTTTTGGTTCATTGTGCGTCGTTTGAGATGTTTCGCGGGACGATGAGCATCAAATTTTTGGGTTGTATCTTTTCTTCTCTTGAACTTCTTGCCACGGGACTTTTTCTCGTAACATCATTGACCGGATCATCTTTCATATCACAGGATTCCCCTCTACTCTCTACGCCTGCTTGTTTTGTTGTTTGCTTTCTTTCCTAGCTTTGTTTTTTTATTATTCAACGTCTAGCTTATGCTCTCTTCGACGTATCTCTATCCTTATTGGTATCCTTTCCGGAACGTTGGACAGCTTTCCAGATTTCTTCTATGCAACGTCTTTTATGTTCATTGGCTACGTACGTGTTCCTATTTATGGATTCATGGCACCTACGCTCACAGCAGCTCTCATCAAGTTGTATGACACCAGGCTCACTCTACATTTCGTATAGATCTGAGCCATCGCACGAGTTGTAGACTTCGTTATCAATGATGTCAGATGTAGAGGAAAGAAAGAGAGAGAGAACAGGGGAGATTGTCACACTTCAGAAAACCCGCACCTGTGTGCGGGTTTTTTTGTCACGCCGACCCTACAGAAAATCGACCACAGACCCAAGTCTGCCCGTATCACCAAATCCATTCGCATTGCAGCATAAATGTGTGGATCGAAGCAAAGCTCTTCTGCAAAGATAGACCGGGCAATGATCGTCTAGTCCAATCGACTTGAGGAAGAGAGGCGAAGAACTAGGGAAGAAACTCACTAGTGGAGGCATCGAATTCAGTGGAAGGGGAGCGCATGAGCGAACGGATAGACAAGAGATATGGAGCCTGCCAACAGTCTCGACGATGATGTCTTCCTGGATTCGGTTGCGACAGGCAGAACGATGAAGGTGGAGAGGGAGTAAGATGAGACGGTGGCGTTCGAAGAAAGATACATTTCCAGCTGGAGGGCTGAAATATCCTGTCCAATCAACTCTCTGGGGAAAGGTCACATGGATGCCCACCCACGACTTGTAAGAGGATTTCTTTGGGCACCATTTTTGGCAGGATGATTCCAGATTCGAAGCATCCGCCAGCGATTACGACTCTGGTCCTGGGTCTGTCTTGTACGAGGAAACGAATTAAAGGTTCATTAATTTGCAATGATATCGCTAACTAAGGCTACAGGTTGTTAAGTATCATACAAGCATAGCATAAGGTGGATTGTGGCGGATTAGTGGTAATGTAGGTAAGGTCAGTGTTCAGAGGAGGCGCTGGTTCAGGTCTACCACATATTCCGAGGCTCCTGCGGTTCTTCCAGTCAAGCTTCTGCTGCGCCTGCTCATCAGTGCGATCCTGGAGCGGCTCCATGGCGTGCGCGTCGCTCATGTCGCGCTTGGCTTTGGCGTACTCTGCGGTCGACCCAGCTTCCTGAGAGGAGAGAAGAGTCAGCCTGTCCACAAGCACGCGGGGTAATTGCGGTAGCCGAGTCGTTGGTGGATGCGATGGGCAGCTTCGCTGAGACGTCGGCAAGAAGGGGCATAGCAGCGTTCGGGGAGGGGGTGGGAACGGAGAGGTAGGAGTCAATGAAGATGTCGTCTTGAGCGCCGTCAAGGAAGTTGTAGCGATCGTTGTAGACAGGTGGGGAGTAAGTTCCTTCGAACATCTGAGAACAGAGATTAGAGACGAAGTAGAAGAGTAAACGAGATGACATACATTGTTGCGCTCGTTGTTGAACCAATAGAAGGGCTGTTTGGCGCCATAGGTACAGTTCGCTGGGGCAGCTTGGAGTCGGTTGTTGACGGGGTCTGCACCGCAACGGCGGGCAACTGTGGGCTTGGCGAGGGGGACGTCAGAGATCGAGCCAGTTACGTTGCACCGGAAACCGTTCATGTAGTCTGCGAAAAAAGGACAATAAGCGCGGCGCGAGACACGAGACAAAAGATGAAGCCTACTCTCTTCTCCGCCGCTGTTGGGCTAAGAGGGCAAGAGCATCAATAAGGAGGTTAAAGAAAACAAGAACTGTAACATACTGAGTGGATCCAGAAGAACGAGCAGATGCATCCACCTTCGGGACAAGGAGGCATGCGAGCAGGAACCTGGAAGTCCGTGAAGCGTGTCCAGACGCAGGTCTGGTTTACACTAAAGATTGTGAAATCCTCCGGCTGGACCTGCTTCACGTCGCTCTTGTACGCGATAGCCAATGCACACCCTTCCAAATCATCAAAACCCAGAGTGTGGTACGCCTCCGTGCCCGAGTTAGGACACACGTTGTTCGGATTGCTAGGATCGCGAATGTCTCCTCCTTCTGACGAGGCGAAGTAGGAAGTGGCGCCTTTGTTGCATGCGATTTCTGCAGTTGCTGGCTTGCCGACTGGCAGTTCGAAGAAGTCGCCTTCGTTGGGGGGATAGTCAAGGTGGTTGTGGAACCACCACTTGTCGAAATTCATGTTCTTGATAGGCGCAACCGGCCTGTTGTCGTAGTCGAAAGTCTTGTCGGTGACGTTGAATCCCCACATGCTAGGATGGAAGAATGCTGTGATAGAGTTGGAGATGTGATGCTCGAACAAGCCATTAAAGATCTGACGAACTCACCAGAGTGTCCAGACACCCGAGGCAACAGCGTAAAAATAGCAAGAGAAACGATGGCCAGCATATTGAATTATAATCTTGAGCGTAGACAGAAGTTGACAAGTTCTGAATAATGATAGGTCGTGAATGAAGCCGTGAAGTGTCGGAATAGAAAGAAGGAAAACTGAAAGCAGTTTAGTCCACCTGTGGACAGAGATAGGCACGAGGCAATGAGGCATGGTGGTTCCACCGTCTTATAGCATTTCAGGACAATAGACTGGGGACAGCGAACAAAAGAAATGTCGGCGAAAATGCGCGTAACCTTCTGCCATTGTATTACGTAAGTTTCCGGCCCGGCCTAATGACCAAATATGTGCCAAACAAAAGTTGAGAACGCGAACACATGGACTGGTAACAGACTACCCATCTACTCATATGGTGCATACACCACGCAGCTCAGCTTTGGGGCGTCAGTAATTCAGTGTCGAGTCAAGCAAGAGGTGGACTGCTTAGTACTGTCGAAGACCGACCTTTCAGGACTTCGGAAGTGGATGCGAATGTTGATTGTTGGCGCTCGGAGTAAACATGATTTCACGGTGACGGTTTATATATACAATCCAACTCCTTCTCTATTAGATGATTAAATGGGAAGCGGCTCCGCAAGTCTGAGGACAGTTTGTATTCTGGGGAACCATTTTCGGCAGCTGGATTTCCGGATTAGGAAGACCCGCCGTCCCTCATTCATGGGCCAGGATATTCATGGATGCAAAAATTGGTCTACAGGAAGGAGAACAAGGTAGACAATAAATATATAAAGATCGAAAGAAGAGGAGAGACCTCTCGCGAAGTTCGATTATCGAGAAATACAAAAAAGACGAAGTAGCCCACCGCGAGGGTCGAACTCGCAGCCTTCAGATTCACAAGGAATGATAGTGCACCGCCTAAGAGTCTGACGCTCTATCCGATTGAGCTAGGCGGGCCGTGTACGGACACCCTCGTGGCCAAGCTGATCGCGCCATGCCTCGATTAGGACAAGCGCCCATCCGACGATCCGACGCCTGTCAAAATTTCAACAACTCTAAGTAGCGCCCACAGCAGTTTTATCTACTTAAACAAACAAGCATGAGATTTCGGCTCTAGTGTAGCGGCGCCGTTCTACGAGGCTAATCGGCACCATCCAGGTCCTCCATCTAAACAAGTTCGTTGTAAAATTTCGATATTCAAATTCACGAATGTGGCACCAGCCTCCACGCGAAATGGACTCAAAAAGCGTCTCTAGCCCATCGTGAGGCTCTGATTCGCAGCATTCAGATACCCGGAAGATATGTACCACTAAACCGGCCTTCTTGAGATTCTGACGCTATCGACTGGCCCAACTGTTCCTCACGGCTCTGTCAGATCTCCGATAAGATGGTCAGTATTTTGGGAAGGGTCGTCATAGAGCTTTGTGTGTCCATGCACTACAATGCTACCTGAGGTGAGATGCATTTATTGGATGAGATTTGATAACATTACAGCACTTTCAAAGTTGGGAACAACATGTATATTTGTCAATCACTTTGAGGTACCCATCAACCCTTCTTCGCACTGCCAAGCTTCTTGATGGAGGTCGGCCTGGAATATGCCCATTATACTGTCCTGCAATCGATCTCTCCTATGAGAATCATTACGATCCGCGACTATCGAGTAGTATTAATTCTAGCAGATATTTCACCCACGCAAAACACACGAACCTTGCTCAACTTTCTCCTGGATCTTAGGCATCCACTCCTTGTAAATCGCTAATTCCTCCGCCATGGACCTCATATTTTCTGAAGCATTCTTGGATCTAAGATCGCGGTTTAACGCGGAAATTTCTTCTTCTGCGTCTTTCACTTTGGGTATACAGCTAGGTCGTCAGCGAAACTCACGGCAAAGAGAGAGAGTGCATAGAGAAGGAGGGTTCATAAATATACTTACGTGCTCCTTCTAAATGATCGATTATGTCTTCCTTCTGCCTGATTTCCTCTTCAAGCCTCGTAATCTGGTCCTCGAGGTTAACGTAGAGCTTCTTCCACTCATTTACTATCGTCCACAAGTTAGCATCAAATTATCCCTCTTATTTCTCTGAGCAAAGGGGCTCTAAACCCATTAACATTCGGTTTGAAACCAGATATAATCCTCTTGACGCTTGATTTTCAGGTCACGAACTTAACAAATCAGCGAACAGTTCAGAAGTCATCAAAAGTGAGAGAGTAACGATGACACAGACCTTTGTATTCGAGTTTGACGAGAGGAGTCTCCTCGACCTCGACGAAGGCCGCCATCATGTAGAGTTTCTTTGCACTTGGCTGGGGGTTAAAAGTAGGCAGTTCCGGAGATGTTCTTCTTGAGAGCGTCCTTTTATTATTGAACACCATGGCGGACTGCGATACCTGTCAATTTGCCTTCGACTACAATCGCCAGTCGAAGACAGTCCGTGTCAGAATTGAGTAATCAACATTTCAGAAGGTCAGAACGTCAACTCCAAGACATGCCCTGAAGTATCGGGGAAGTGGATTGCTCTTCGTAGAGGAATGGGATGATAAAAACAAAATGGTGGCAGAGTCAACTGAGGTAAATTAGTTAACGCAAGGGCGAGGGATCATGGCCATATTGATGAGTTGAGGCGAGTATATTCTTGATGGCGTCAAGTACGGGGTTTGTGTACATAGTTTGACCCAGAGGACGGGCGAGGTGCTAGCCACGGCGACCTGTTTCCGCTGATATTCAAGTTGTAGTTTTATGTACACCTACGTTACCTCCGACATTTCGTCCAGAGCGCTCAACAAAGTTATGCATAGGAGTAACTCTTCTGCCGGTTCTATGGCGCGAGAGCAATAAGAAGAGAGATGTCTCCTGTGAAGCAGAACTAATCCAATTTGAATGAATTCATTTATATTTCGAAAGGGGAGAGTAAAGACTGTAGACAAAATGAGAGTTAACTCTATACAAGTGTCCGAAAAGGATCAGTGAATTCTTAGCCCAGCCTGCCCACCCGTCGCCAGTCTATTCAAACCGAAAGACTCCAGCTCCAAATTGAGCGAACCCGACTCATCCGAGGTCATGAGCGACTTCGAGAAGTTGTCACATGCTTCGCGCAGACGCGCCTTGAGGGCCGCGAGGGAGATAGAGTCCGAGTCGCTAGAGTCCGAGTCGCTCGAGTCTCTCTCCGTGTAAGGGTAGGCGTCAATGTCCTGTGGGGTGCTTGCCGGTCGTGCAGCTCCAGGGCGACGGTGGCTGCCAGGGACAGGAGGAAAGTCAAGCTCGAGCGCGTACTCGATGTCCCAAGACATGGACTCGGACGGCGAGACGACAACGATAGGTGGGGGTGGCGTCTCTTGCGGAGTCGCTGCCGCAGTTGGGGAGACAAGAGGCCGGGAGGTCGGTTGGGTGGTGGCTCGAGCAGGCGTGCGCGTGAATGTCGATCTTCCAGATGGCGTGTTCCCTGAGTTGATAGTTCGGACTGGTAGTCGACTAGTGCTGGCGGTTGTTCTACTTTGGCTTGGGGGCGGGGTTGTGTTAATCCTCCGCGACGGCTGGAGCGGCCGCACACCAGGTATCGGTGTGTCGGACGCCTTCTCTTTCCCCTTCCCTTTACTCGTGCTCGTCGCCGTACCTCCAGATGCTCGTGTCCCGACACGCGTAGAAGACGAATTTGTCGCATATCGGTCTCGATGCCGCTTCACTCCCTCGCGCTCGCCTGGCCCTCTCTTCGAACTCGAACTCGGAACCTCGGGAATGAACCCAAAGCGACGTGGGGAGCGAGGCGCATCTGTGGCATGGTTCATCGCAATCACGGCGTTCTGGCTCTGCGATCGGCGATGCGCGCGTTTCGAGTCGTTCTTCTCCATGCGACGCGGTCGAGGACCAGACGGCCCGACGCCAAATGTTGGCGTGCTAGACGAGTGCCGTACGCCCTTCCGCGGTAGTTCTCGCGGACCAGAGGAGCTCGCTACAAGCGTTGGCGTACTGGAAGAGCGACGATTGCCTCTGGCGGGCGGCACGAGCATGACTGAGAAAGGCCGGCTGTCCCGGTGAGACGACGCAATGCTCGATCGAGCAGATTGCGAGCCGAAATACATGTCCAGGTCGAAGACGTCGGGGTAAGGGAGGAACTCGAGTTGGTCGTTTGGCAGGTGATAACTCGGGCCTGGAGCTGAGATGAGGCTTGGAGCTGAGCGTGAGTAGGAATGCACCCTAGCCCACGACGGTGCAGGAGACGGTGAAGCAGGCAGTCTGGCTATCTGGGATTGGGACACTTCCTGAATGGTGGAGGAGGAGACATCACCGAAACCAAGAAGTTCTGACACCCGCGTGTCGCTGTCTGCTCGACGTCGCTTTGTTGGAGTGCTGGTCACGTAAGACGGCGCTCTGGGTCGGAGATCGTCGACGCTCGTCCTCGGATTCAGCCACGACGAGTCCCAGGAGACGTTAGAAGCAGAGAGAGGGTTATAGTTGTATCTCGGAAGCTGGAAGTTGATCGCCTTGAGCGAGTCTGGTAGGATGAAGGATCGGCGAGGCTCGACAAGATTGACAGCGTCGGAATCGAGCTTCATCTCTGGCATGTCGCCTTCCTCTTGAACCTGAAGTTCCGCACGAGCTGGACTTGCCTGAGGAGGGCCGGCAGTCTTGGTCCCTTTCCTACCGAAGACATCGTCAGGCGACAAGTGCTGCCCTGGCTGGCATCCCTGGAAGAGCTCAAGCGGGGAAGCACTTGGAGAAGGAAAGACGATCTCTCGCATGCTAGAAGACGTGGACCCGTCGATAGTAGGCGTACACGGAGTAACAATTACTGCAGGAGGAGTATTGCAAGATGGCGGTCTCGGAGGTCGAGGCGGCCGCTTCGAATTCTGGTCGAGAGGTGGGAGGCTACAATCCTCAACTGTGAAAATAGGCGAGACGGCTGGAGCAGGCCGATCCTTCGCCCTGCTACCTCTCTCTCTCCTCGAAAGCGCAGCCATGGCATCAGCGATATGTTGTTCCTTCGACCGCAAACTCGGGCGCCGCAAGAACTGCTCCTTCTGACTGTGCCATGTCTCTTTCGGCGGCATTCAGCATTCAGCATCAGAAGAGATAAAGACGACTTAATTACCGGTTCGAAACCAATCCGTTCTATCATCTCGCCGGAGGGGAAGAAGAGAAGGAGCCCCGGACGTTTTCGATCCCCCAACAAACGCCAGCATGATCGCCCAGAGTCGTCCGAGCACCTCGAGAATGGGAGGCGCCATGGAGTCAGCCGCGCGGGGGGCGAGATAGCCACAGCAGACGACCAGAAGGCGCAAAACATTTCAGACTTGGAGGATATTTCAGAAAAAGCCGCAGAGGCTGACGATGACATCCCTGTCGCGTCAGCGTCGTTCTAGTCTCGTCGACTTCATACGAGTCTGTGTACATTGTTCGAGTCAAGACTCGCAGTCCGATTATCTAGTTCGGTCGCAGTGACTATATGTCCAGCTGACGCCATCAAGACGACGGAATGGGGAAAGATGGCTCGGGAGAGCACAATAGAACTCGCGCAGGATCATCAAGATTTTCTGATAAACTGGAACCTGAAGCTTCTCGAGACCTCTCGAGACCCAGAATGAGTCGATAGGGGCACTTTGACTTCAGAATTGGTGGTTTTCGAGGATTTCCGGGACACGGTCGAAAGCAAAGACGAAGATTACATAATGGAGTAAGTTGAACCCAACAGGTAGGAATAAAGACCACCTCTGTGAGTCCCAAGCCTAATCCCCAAAATTCCACAAGGTTTCACTACAAAAGGAATTGAACTCCAAGAACATGGACCACTTTCACTGCACTGCGCTTCTGGGAGTTCTGGGGACCATCGGATCAAAGGGCATTCGGGTTATATAGTCCACATGTCCAAGACCTGACACATCTTGGTCCCACCAACCCCTTCCAGGACCCTTCCGCCTCCTAGGGCTCACGAACGAACGACTACTTGGAGCGCGGGCGCGGTATTCAACGAGGAGCAGGCATGAAGAGGGAGGATACGACACGAGTTTTCCGTCGCAGCTGGAATCGAAACAAACCGGTGTGTGTTGCAGTGGTATTTCCCCGACGTTGTGCTTACCTGAAGAATCCCAGAATATACCCAAATACAGCTCCTTGCCAGAGCTTCAGTTGATACCCCCAGGACGACCTCTATTCCACTGTCAACAATGCGGTTTTACGAACACGCTTATTCCCCTTTGTCTCTGGTGCACATGGACCTCACAGGAGGCAGAACACGCGTTCGAGTTATCTACGCCACGCGCAAGACGCGTTAGTGCACCAGCGCGGGTGTTCTTCAAACTCGACGTCTCGACGTCAGGCCACCAAGCCGGGGTATGGAAGCACCCGCATGACCCGAGAAAGACCTCACACCCAGCGCCAGGCGATTCGTCATCGAGACAAGAACCGCCATGTTTCTCAGCAGCGCTGCAATCTGTTGTAGAGTCGCATCCCATCGTCGCAGCAGCAGAATCCATGGGCCATCTCGACACAGCTTTCCCTAGCGACAGTGGTCGGGATCCCAGCGCAGCTCTCAACCATATGCGACAGTTGCCCAAACATGGGCTCGATGTTACCACGACAACAAAATCGGTATGTGATAAAACGCTGACCCCTCTTGGACCCACTGATCAACATTCATTCCTTTCGACTCCTCGCAGGTGTTGGCCAGTACCAGGCAGGAGGACTCGTTCCGTCTCTGTGATCCGGAACCTCTCGAGGAGGTTATTTCCAGCGTTGATCGCACGATGTCCGCGAAACGATCGTCTCGGACGCTGAAAGCCTCCCGGCGGCTTCTCATCATCGACTTCAACGAAAGCAGACCGGCCCACAGAAACGACGATCATGACCCAGTCACGATTCCTCGGCCCATTTCGCCGCGACATAGCCAGCACCGTACCCTTCGACGGAAGAAGCACCTGAATGTGACGCAGCCAC
Organism: Cyclocybe cylindracea; assembly: GCA_013376435.1. Taxonomy (NCBI): domain Eukaryota; kingdom Fungi; phylum Basidiomycota; class Agaricomycetes; order Agaricales; family Hemipholiotaceae; genus Cyclocybe; species Cyclocybe cylindracea. Next base: position 96,832 of record MPNV01000891.1, read on the forward strand.
CGAGGCCTGCCCTTGAGCCGATCGCCATCTCCCTCAGTCTTCCTACGAACACCAGAGATTTATCCGAGCCCGAATCGCTTGCGTCTGCAAGCAGCGACGTTCCGACACCGCCTACATCGCCCAAGGTACCTCCAGCTCCTGCCACGGCACCATCGAGCCCAGTGCGGATCGGGCACCCAAGCAGGCCGTATTACTCTGCGATACGCCAGCAGGGCATCTCTCCACCCTCTTCACGCCCCACCTCTCTCAGCGGTCCACCCACGACAAGTACAAGCACACGCCCACAATCGTATAACCCGCCTGCCTCGCAACCCCTGACTTCAACAGCCAGCACGACCGCCTCACGCCATCTCTCCATGTCCTCCATGTTCGTCAGCCCTCCTTACTCATCAGTACCGTCAGGCGTCTTCTCGGCATTCGCAGTCGTAGACGATGACGACGATGGCGACGACGACCTTCCCATGATGCCGCCTACTCCCGCACCAGGGCGGCTCTCCTTCTCCTTCACGTCACGGCCGCAACGATTATCCCTCGGCCTCGCTCCGTCGCCCAGAGTCCACATGGACGCCCAAGCACATCCGCCCTCACATTCCCACTCTTTATCATTATCCCAGGGTCGCCGCAGCGGTGGCTTCTCGATGAGTGGTCAGACGGAGTTACGGATGGCGCTGGCCGTGGGTGCAGCGTCGGCAGGGGCCGCGGAGGAAAGCTTCAGGTTCACAGAAACCGCGGCACCCAGTGGCAGCGGCGCTGCGAGGGCCGTCGACCAAAATTCTTCAGTGGCGTTCGCCGCCACCACCCCGGGCCCAGGGTCGCGCAATAGCTTCATGGGCAGGGTGAAGAAGCTGAGGAAAGGTATCAAGGACATGCTTCTCATGAATTCAACTACTACGACGAACACTTCTATGAATCCGAACGCGACAACAGCAACAGCAACAACAACGGCAGCCTAATTCTTTTTTCTTCTCCTTTGGCCCTGTTGGCCTTGTGCTTTCATTCAGGCTTGCTGCAAATGCGACGATACTAATTTAAGTAATACCCTACGTTTGTATACTAATAATTGCTTCGAACACCCTACGCCCGGATTCGCCTATGCGCCATACTTACTTCGACGTCTTTGTACTACGTACGAGCTTATTACCGCTTCGCTTTGGTGTCTGTGCTTTCCAATTTCTGTACACTCTTACTACTACATTGGCTCCTCTTTCGAGTCTTCTCTTGAAGAGACGTCCTTTTCTGAGCGTTCGTCACCGAATCTTAGAACGCTACTAGAGTAGACCTCTTTTGTACCCGTCTCTTGTGTATTTGTACATTTCTAGTTCCTTATTTAAATTCGACGGTCGACATACATGCACCTTGCAGAACAAATAATATTTCGGTTGAGGAGTCTCACATCGTTCAGAAACAACGAATTTTCATCACAAATGACAAAGCAGCTTCACTCCTCGAAATAATTCTGAATTCGACCTTGTTTCTAGGTTGTTACTGAGAATTACAGAGTTTTCCATCACGCAAACGTCATGCACACATGATTTCGAACCTTCGTCCAGTGTATGCAGACCCTTTCCTTACAACGAAACAATAGACTGCATCTCTAGGCCCAATCCGAATGAGAACGGAAGTCGTGTTTACTCAGCAGCAGCGTATCGGTTTCCGTCGAAGACGCCTTCTTCCATCGCCTTGATCTCTGCCGGTTACTTCTGTCAGGACAACAAACAACCTTCCCAACAGGGACAGAAAGTCAAGAGACTCACGAAGTGCAAGATGCTTGGAGTAAAAGCGGCACATCGCAAGGTTTCCTATCGCCGCCGTTCAGCGTTCCACGTTCCACCGCGAGAAAAGGGGAGACAGAGCCTCGAGGCTAGCTGCTTACCCATCATGTACCACATTCCCTTGTACCCCAAATCTCTCCAGGAGCCGTTTATCTCCCCCTCTTCGTTGATGCCCCAGACGGGCTTCGACCTCTCCGCCACCTCATCCCCAAAGATGCTGCGGATGGCGTGCCGTGGGTCGGCGAGGCCCGTGCAGAATACAACAACATCGGCGAGGAGTGTGCTGCCGTCCTCGAATTTGAGCCCGTCTGGCGTGAACGATTGGATTTGGGAATCGTTCTTGAGCTTTATCTTGCCGTCGATAATGTATTGGCTACCACCAACATCTTTAACTCTGGGATGAATTCTGCCTACCGCAGAGGAAAAGAGAAGAAACGCACCCATGTAATATCCTCCTGCCTTTGCCCAAACCATGAGAATCAAGCCGCAGTCTTTGTAGCCGTCATTGGTCCTGAACCCCCGTTTGTGAAGCCCATCGAGTGTCTCTCTGCGCACCTGTGATCTATCACAAGGATAACGAGGAAATAAAGAGAGACGAACTTGTCAGCTTCTGCGATAAGTTTGGTCACTCGATGTGCCATGCCGGCCATAAAGAGGTTCGGGAAGGAGGCATTAATCTTGTCAGCAAGCTCTGTTGGTGGACCATGTTCAGAGTAAAGACCTAAGGTTCGAAGTGTGAGCTGAGTTGACCCTCGGGACGGAAATGGGTCTGACTGCCAAGAAGTAACGGGATTCCGTTCTTCGTCGACATTACGTAGGTCGAGCTTCTCTGGAACATCGTCACATCTAGAAAATATGTCAGTATAGTGGTCAACCAACTTTGGGATGCACTCACCAACGCCGTGATCAGCGTAGTCAACGCTGATGTCATGAGCTATGACCGAAGTTGAGGAACTTTCTCTTAATTTGCATAGCAAGAACGCAATAATTACCGGATGTACATGACCCGACGACCACGACCTTCTTCCCTGCGTGGTCCAGCGCCCTATCATGCTGAGTGGAATGCAAAATTTGGCCTTTGAACGTATCCTGGACGCCACATGATCGATCGATTGACAGCGGCATAACCGAAAATAGAAGTGCACCTACCATTCCTGGATAAGTTGGGATGTAACCGCGACCACCTTTGAACCCGATGGCGATGACAACGTGCTTGACCTTGAAGACACGTTCGTTTCCATCGGATTGTTTCACTTTGACAAACCAGATCTTAGTCTCGGCGTCTTGAGTCGCGGAGAGGACCGTTGAGGAAGTCCAGACATTTAACTCCATCGCTTCGGCATAGTATTCCAGCCAATTGGCCAACTAAGTAAGAGAGTAATGTTAATTGTTCTTAAATACAAAAAATTGGAAATTTTTACCTTCTTTGCAGGAGTATATACGGGCCATGTTGGTGGGAAACTGGACGAGGATGAGCGGCGTCCCGTCCGATGTCGGAAACGAAATCCTTACGGGATGTATGGCATGTGATCATACCCTACGGGGTTGGTGAGCTCACGGGTAATTAAAGGGAGAGGGCTAGAATTGTAAAGGACACTTACAGACCGGATCATGAAGGCACAGCGCCTCATATCGCGTCCTCCAGTTGTCCCCGATTCTCTTGTTCTTCTCAACGACCAAAGTCGAGATGTCCAGAGCCTTCAGACGCGCAGCAACCTCCAGTCCGCTTTGTCCACCACCGATAATAAGAACAGTTGGGTCGCCGCCCTCGAAGCTCATCTCCTTTCTCCTCGCTTCCTCCCACTTCCCATGATTAGGTTCGCGATTACGCAACGATCCAACCCTCTCCGGGAATCCCTTCAAATCGTCAAGGCCCGTGAACACCGCACATGCCTTCCAATCGAGCGTGTCCTTATTCGGACCAGGGAAGGGTATGAGGCGGGCGATACCAGAGCACAGACCGACTTCTGTCTCGAAGGTGAAGACGACCTGGATCCAAGCTAGGTCCGGGTACGGTCTCTGCAATTGGGGAGGAGCGTCCTTCTGCAGTTGGACGCCCGTGATCTTCGCGTCTGCGAGCCGATCTGTAAGAAACTGCTTGATCTTGGGCGTGCTCTCGAACGTCCGGAAGTCCCAGGTCAGAGCGAGCACGTCGCGCCAGTAGACCGCAATGTCGGACGAGGTGGGCTCGGGTATATCAGCAACTCCAGGCTTGAAGATCCCGGAAGTGAACGAAGAATTGACCAAGAGGCTGAGGACGCCGTCAGCGTCTCCCAATTCAGCGTATTTCGCGAATGACTCGAGCCATATCGAGGCGGTTTTTGCTGCATCCAGGTCCTCTGGGACGTTAGGGTTGCCAAGTTTCGATAACACGGGGAGAGGAGCCTCTGCGCGGTGTAAGGAGGGCGTTTCTACAGAACCCATCGCGTCAGCTAGCAAGAAATAGGCAAGTCTCAGAGACAGCTGAATTACATCTGGGACCATTTATATTGGAATCTTAAGCCTCCCTTTGGCTCCCACTTGACTTCGAAGAAGCTTTGCTTCGTCATTTCCTGACAGCCGAATTCCGGACAATGAAACTTGATTCGACGAGAGTGAACACGAGAACAAGCAGGGAATGGTCATCTGGAATCGGGCTGTCACGGTGAACTTGATCTTGGTAGTATCCCCTTAAAGCCGGACCCCTGTCAGGAAAGTCAGAACTGATCATCCAGAGACGTTGAACACCAGAGGCAGCAGGATATACTTACTCCAGTAGTGTCATGTAGTAATTGTGAGAGGAAGAAGCGACAAAAGAAAAGAGAACAACTAGCCCACCGCGAGGGTCGAACTCGCAGCCTTCAGATGCCCGTGACATAAGAGTCTGACGCTCTATCCGATTGAGCTAGGCGGGCAACAAAAGCTAGACTTATTTTGCCTCCATATTCTTTTTATTTCTTTACAACTACCAGCTCTTCCGTCGCTTCGGACGATTGCAGAGATTCACCAAGGACCCAGGTAATACTAAGTTACACCTAAACCACCACCATGGCCGGAACACATGGAGGACATCCGGCTGAAGACATCCTCGGAGCATGGTTTCAAGGGACGAGAATCGCTCTCCAGGCGAGAATTCTGTTCTGGAGATCCGGAGGGGCGGCCAAAACCAAGAGCGCCAAAGCCGCAGAGTCTCCACGTGGCGCAGGCGAGCGCTAAAAGGCCCCCTTCATGTGGGTCCAGGCTAACCTTTTCCCAGATGACCCCATCAAGCGAGTTGTCCATACTCTACGACTCCCAGACAGCGTCCTGCGCGAAATCATTCTCTATTTCGTCCTCTCCTCCATCAACCCTGCCACATCTCCATGCATCGAGCCCAACCCGCACCAAGGACCACTCCTTGTGAGCCAAATATCCCGGCGCTGGCGCCAGATATCACTTACCACGCCAAATTTGTGGTCCGCAATATATGTCGGGAACAAACCGCACGTCTCACTACTCAAATTATGGTTGGACCGTTCGGGATCTGAAGAACCTCTCTTCCTGAAGGTCCACACAGCATTCGATGGAGATTTGACAGATCGACATCCACACCTCCTTCCAATTATTATCGACATTCTAGCGGGCCACATGCACCGCTGGAAAGAGTTTGGTTTCGCGCTCGCCTTGACCGACTGGTTCGAACCCAGCGCTTCCGAACGTTTTTGCAACCTGCCATTCACCAAAGCCGTCCGACTGGAAAGGCTCTCCGTCTACGCCCTCGATAATCAGATAAAAAGGCTCCTCGATATCATAAATCACATACCATCCCTCCGTCACTTCTATTTAGATGGAAGCTTTGACGGGCCTTCTCAACTAGGGATTATAACACACGACGCATGGTCAAAATTAAATAGCATCAGGTTGAGCATTGGCCTCAGCATGGACGACGCCTTTCTATTCATATCCAAATGCACTGCCGCCGTCGAAATATCGCTAGATTGCATCAACGAGCCCTGGTCGGATTTCTTCAAAGATAGGCTAACCTCTATCAGTTGGGCATATACGGTCGCGAATCTCCGTGTACTCCGTATCACAAACTCAGCGTGCGACTGCACCCCACTCTTACAATATCTCAAGCTACCGTCTCTGAGGGTGCTCCAGTTGCACAATTTTGAGACTGGAGCAGATTGCGTTTCGATCCTCGAAACCGCTCTGTCTTCTTCCCGAAAACTCCGACAGCTTTCAATCGCAGACTGCTTCATGGGCGAAGTCAGGCTCTGGAGCTTGCTTCGGAGCGCTCGCTTGGGAAAGATCCCTTCGTTGGGCATCTACACGCACAGCAAGAACATAAAATGGGACATGTTGTTGGATACCGTCCCTGCGGCACTGAATCAGGAGGCGAACATGCCATGCTGTGAAAGGGATGGGATTCGAGGCGCTTGGTATGGATGGGGTCCTGGAGCCCTTGCAAGCATCCATGCTATCTAGTAAGCAAATAGATTATGTAGTATGTATGGTGTTATGGTTGTTTATGAGCTCGGGCAGCTGGAATGATTGCATTACGCGACAACTTTATTTCCTTTCAAGGTCTTTCAGTATCCATTTCTGGACACCAGGGTGGAGCACACATTCCTTGAAGGTCAAAAACAGATTGCAATACATACAGCCCTAGGTATAAAGAGAAATTGCGCGGAATATTAGCCTATCTACATAATAACACAATCTCCTTTCTTCTTCCTCGCCTTCCTCGCCTTCCTTTCCTCCTCTATCTGCTGCTGCTTCTGAATCATATCGAATTGTCTCTTCTGGAGCCTATATGACCGCTCCTGGCGCACGCGCCACTCTTCCTCTGCGGCGATCTGCTGTGCTAGCTGGTAGCTGTATAAATCCGTAAGCAACATTCTCGGCACTGCGGGGAAAGAACGTACTCCCTAGGGTCAACCGTCCCGGGCTGGCCTTCCATTGCCCGAATCATTTCCTCGGCCGTCTGCCCGGCGAAATCACCTCCGGCAGGACTGGATCTAACGAAATCCGAGTCGACGAAGGATGAGCCGCCCTCAACGTCCTCGAGTGATTCCCAGACGACAGCAGTCTCATTGAGGAACGAATGGTCCGTCACCAGCGTATACAAAGCCGAGTCTTCCGTTGTCGATGGAGAGTGCTTATACAAGACAGCAAGGTGGGAATTCCGGAAAAGGGCGCAGAGAGAATTGGGTGGGAGAGACGTTGCCAGGTGGAACAGACCATGATAGGTCAGCTGTGATTGTGACGAGTCGAGGAACTGGCGGACGACAATAGCTAGAGCAGATGAGTTACCTGTAAGTTATGAGTGTAAAACAATGCTCACCGTCCTCGACCTTCCTCTTGTCCTCTTCACTAAAGTGTTTCGCTGGACTCGACACGCTAGACCCAGAGGAAGGGCCGGCCTGTGGTTCTGTCACCCCCCAGGCCTCGTCAGGCAGCACGAAACGCCCTTGGGTAAGGTGATCAGCCTCCGCGATGAGCTGTACGGCAGCATCATAATCTTTGACGCGTTTCATCACCGGACCCTCCGGGCTATCGGGATCAACAAGCCAGCCGTGCACGAGGGGGATGCCGACGTGTTCGAAGAGCTTCAGTTCACCGCCTCCGTTTGACGGACTCGAGGGGTGGAAGGAGGTAGCGGAGGTGAACAGGGGATTAAGGTCCATGCCCTCTACAAGACGAGGTGAGCATTCTGGACGAAATTGCTCCTGAACGCATGGACGACGCACTCTGGGTGACTGGCATGACTGTGAGAGCAGCGGATACATCGACGTCGGGTGAGGTGAGAAGGAGGTATTCAGCAACTAAGTTCGAGAGGAATTCGTAGGACACAGTCTTCCGAGATGGGGGTTGAATTTCAACGTTTCCTCTGAGGATGAGGATGTTGCCTGCAGCGTGTTCGTCAGCACCAGTGTCTCCAGAACGCGCCTTTCTTTCTTTATGCCACAATTTGCAGCATAAAAAGAACCCCGATAGCGCTGGAGAGATGAAAACTCACAGATAGCAATGAACGAACATGGCCTTTAGTAACCGGTCAAACCCTGGCAATTTACATGAACTGGCGTCAACACACGCACCCGTTGAAGTTCTGAGTGATTATCGAATATGGCTTCCCATTGAACCTGATCTCCTTGAGATACCAGACCTCCGCAATGGATGACTGAACGGTGGGCGCCTGCGACATGGAAGTAGGAAGATAAGGTTCAACCGTAAACTTCGTGATGTCGCGCACTTATTAGAGCTCTCCCGAAAAGGATCCCTGGCCGAGGACAGCCTCACTGACGGACGACGATCCCCAGCCGTGAAGTTCTGGAGGAAGAAGAAGGACAGCCTTACGACTGCGGAGGAGCGAAGAGGACTTGGGGAAAAGGTGGCATGACACGCAGCAGCTCGCAAGATAATCAAGACCGCCTTCGTCACTTGTTTGTGACCACCATGCCTTTCCAGGGCAATTTCGGTTTACTCTTCGTCAGTTCCACTCATGAACAATGTTCCGCGCAAGACTTGAACAGGCTCGTGTACTCAAAAAACTGGTCAATGGTGTGTGCTTGCATCCATTTTCCTTCCAAAATGGCTTACAGAATTGGTCTCTTTTCAGCGTTCGTTGACCTTGGTATTAGACACGAGAAGATCGCCTTTAGTAAGGAGGGCATCATGCTGCGGGGCATGGACAAGTTCCATATCTGCCAGGTCGAATTCTTTCTTGCGAAACGTGCATTTGAGTCCTTCGCGTTATGCCACGACCTCTGTATGTCCCTCCCAGTCGACGTCGCCTCGCTGGCAACAGTGCTCAAGAAGGCCAACAACGACGATGTCTGCGCCTTGAAGGCAGGACACAGAGCGAAAGTCCTTACAGTTACGATCGAGGCAAGGGGTGAGCAATCCGGCCTTCTTTGAACGCGACGGCGCGAGCTGACGCGTCGTTTCTCTTCACGTCGTTCCACAGACCAACCATGGTTGGTCTCAAAACACGACGTGCCGCTCATCGACCCCGGCTCTGAATACCTTGTGATTCCCAGGATCCAATACGACGCGAAAATCACCATGATCGCGCGTATCGCACATGAGCTCCACGAGCTGAACGGATCCATCGACATTCAGATCATCCACGAAGGAGCACGATTCACTGCGTTAGACGAAGGCATGGGTAAACCACTGAGCTACTTACAGGTCCATTATAATTTTTATGAAGGTGTCTTGAAGTACTACATCGCGCCGAAGATAACCGATGAGCAGGAAAACTAGGTTCGAAGACATTCCTTTCTGGCAGCCTTTCATCGCAATGTGCGTTTTTTGCAACCCACCATTCGGCACCATAGGCCAGCGCGCATCGTTCAGTCAACCTTGCTCGATCCAGTGTCAAACATCTTGCCACAATACAGGGTCAATCCGTGTTGCCTCGTGGTAGGGCGGCCCTATTGGAGCCCGAAGAAGTGCCAATGTGATTGTACATCTACGCCGTCGTAGGGTAGTCCAGTAGTCCATTATTTGATTATTTGAAGCAATAGATTGCTCTAGATGTAGCAGGCTGAGTCTTTCAGTAGTTCGTGTATTTGCGAAGATTCATGAATAAATCAGCTGCCAAGGAAGTCGACCACGAGCTTGCGGAACTCGTTGGGCTTTTCTGCATGCACTGAATAATAAACGTCAATGAGGTGAAGTTTCTCAGCTCTGAACAAATGCATACCCCAATGACCTGTATCCAGCTCTTCCAGGCGCGTATTCGGGAAGAAAGCCCCGAAAGCGGGTAGATTCTTGTGGTTTATATATCTAAAGCCCAAATCAATATCATGTCGCCCTCCAAATGCTGGAAACACCGAAACTTACGCGCTCCTGGCGCCCTTAACCACCAGCGTCGGTCCATCCCAAGTCTTGGGCACGCTTCTATCTTCTGCATTGTATTCATAAGGGAACGATCCCAGTGATTCGATCGAGTGCGTCAGGATATTCAGAGGCACAGTGAACTTCGCCTTCTCGCTCAATGCGTCGTGCGAGGCTGTCCGCGAATGGCTGGGCAGTTGAAGGTTCGTGAGGAGAAATTGACGGACGGAGATGTCCTACATGCAACGGATATTAATCCCTGACGGCAGAAAAATATGCGCTTGAAGACCTACGGATTCATAGGGCTGCAGCCTCTTGTCCGCATCTGCCCTTGTCCTGATAACACCCGGCGCTAGCGCTTCTATTCTCTGCATCACTTCTACGTACTTCATGAACTCGATTGAGAGTTTTCCTATTGAAGGAGCAATATCGGATATGATCAGGTGCGAAAGCGTGTCTCTCGGTGCTTGGTATGTGTCTAGAGAAAGTGCGTAGGCCATGGCGACCTTTCCTCCCCTACGAACGTTGAACACCACGGTCAGAAAGGCTTGAGGATAAAACTGATATGGCGCACATGGAGTGCCCCAGCAGGGCAACCTCCTTCAGCTGTTTATCTTCTACAAATTTCTGCACGTCTTGGGCCATAGCCTCGTAGGTCATGGGAGTCGTATGGGGTGAAGCGCCGTGATTGCGCAGGTCGAGGGCGTACAGTGGACGGTGAGGCATGTCGCGCTGCAGGGCTTTGCATAGTGAGCCCCAGTTTCGTTTGGAACCACTATCCAAGAAAGAAGGCTAAGTCCCTTTCAGCACAGAAGATGAGAATACGACTTACAAGAGTCCGTGAAGAATGACCAACGGTCTTTCCGTCGCATTACCGTTCTCCGGGATGATCGAGGTGTACGAGAGTTCAATCGCTCCCTCCGAAGTTGGAACTATGTGTTTCCGAGATAAGTGACGAGCTCCGGAGCATGCCAGACGCGTCCATCGCTCGTGCCTGAAGAGGGACGCCTTCAGCGTGCAGAGGGACATGGAGGTTGAAGTCAAGGAGTTTAACTGGCCCACCCTGATCCTCGGATTGGTGGCACTCGATCTCGATCTAGGTTTCAATAAAAGTTACCCCGATGTGCCCGCCTAGCTCAATCGGATAGAGCGTCAGACTTTTAAGACTGACCTTGCGTTAGGCGTTAAGAGGCATCTGAAGGCTGCGAGTTCGACCCTCGCGGTGGGCTACTTTATTTTTTGCTTTTCGGGCACCTGGCAAGCCAGCCTGGTGGCGCGAGGAAGGGAACATTATGGACAGACGAGCGGTGGCAGGAAGCTATAGGCAAGGGAAATAAATGGTCTTACCTACAGGATTTATTTTTGACTTGCCCAGCATCCGGTGCTTTCTATACAAGAATTGGGGGAATGAAGACAGGCCGGATTACAGCGAATGTAGGTACAACTACATGAGGAATAAATCTACGCAATACAGAGTGCGATAAGAAAACAATGGGACAAAACTAGACGCATGGCGTCAATTATATACGGGCGTGCAGGCGCGCCGAGAGATGGACTATGATTCAGAATGTCCAGAAGAGAAGGTCCGCAGCGGTGGGTCATTGTCCGTGTATTTGCTATCCAGATCCAGATTTCCAGTAGCGGCGCTCGCCGCTGACGATGGATAATCTGAATGCTTTGAAGAATCAGAGGCGTAGTATGAGGAAGAACGGGACGATTGTGTAATTTCTGTGAGAATGACCGTTGAATAAATTTGGGTGGAATAGACTGCTCTAGGTGAGGTCGGAATCTCGAAGGTCGGTTGGAGGCCGCGTGCATTGGGTGGTCTTCCATTATCCGACGTTTTTTCAGATGTGGTCGATGCGCTTTCTACTTCGGAGTCGATTCCACTTCCTCTCCAGTGACGAAGCCGACGATAAAAGAATAGGGAAACGACGAGGAAGTTGCAGACGATTAGATTTGTGACGGACTGAACGAACAGGTGAGAACCGATATGATTCAACACTGTAGGCGACATGCTCACCACCAAATTGACCATCATTGCGCAGAACAGCACGCCCTCCGTTCTGTTCACCTTGCCGAATGAGAAAGCGGCATAAATGACGGCTGTTGCAATCGTTAGGACGCTGGCAGACATAACAAGCAAGACTAGACGACGCTGGTGGCTGCGTAGCCTGATCCGCCATATCATGGCGAGTGGTAGGACAACTAGCAAGATATCAGATGCAAGGTCGCCTGGTTGGAGATTGGGTTCATGAGGAAGCGAGTTTGTAGGAGGAAAAGATGGTTGAGCGCACCTGCGATACCCAAAGCCACAAAGACAGGAACAGAAGGCGAAGGCAGTTGTAAACAATCAGAACTCCCCGCTTGATACCATGGTCGGTCTACAGGCGTGCATGTCGTAAATGTGAACGCCAGAATCGTAGCGTACAATACGAGAAAGAGGGCGACCAGGCCAAACGTGATGCGTCGGGGTCGGCTGTTGGGAGGGAACAGTCGCGAAAGGGAAAGCGCTAGGACGATACGAGTAGTCCTGCGAATGCCCTCCTGTTAGTCACCGTAAGCAGAAGTAAACCAAAAATGAGCCGACCATAGGATAGAAAAGTGCAGAAAAACGGGAAACAGGTATCCACGAAAGGGGTTTGGATCATATTTGAAGAACACTGTTCTCCTCATGAGCTCTTGCTTCCTGAACAACAACGTAGACTACACGCACCGTGTCCCGAAAATGGACCTGTCCACAACGACGCAAAATACAACACGTCCAACACTGTTGGTAGAATCGCGAGGTAGTCGTCCCACCAGAGCCGCTGCTCTCGAAAGCGGTCGTACAGTCGAACGCAGGTCGAGGAGACGGCGATGGTGTGGATGATGGACATCGCAACTACATGCACACGAGCAATTCCACAGGTTCATTCAACAGGAGTCCAAAACAGTGAAACGAACGAAATATCTCACTTTTCCATGCTAACACACTCTGCTTGTGTACCGCCATCTTGCGCACGTCGACGTGTCTTCTGTTGGTTCAACAAGTTCGTGCAAGACGTCGTGGGTGGATCATTGCGAACTTGGATCCATGGAGCCTGCAGGTAAAGTATGATGGGAGAGGGATGCGCGTAGGGGTCTGACCTCTGACAGGGAACGAAATAAAGCCTAGAAGCGAAAGAATAGAATTGTTGAAGCCCCTGAGCGTCTCCCGGCGAATCGGGACAGCCCAGCGTAATACGGATGACTATGATTTCGCCAACCCACTTTACCCTAACACCTATTGTCTTGAGGGTGGTAGCGGATGATGGGCACTGGATATTGCATGCAATCACATAAGAAGGCTCCTGTGTGTACCCATGTTTGATGCAAGGCTTGTAGACATTTGGCAGATGTCCAGGTGGAAGATCAATCGATCACTGACAGTAAGCGCTGGGGGTCGGCGTCAAAGCGCAAGCGCCTAGGAGAGAGAAAATTTACGACAATAAGTTATTTAGAGGTAGCTGGTAAGGAGTTTTGGGGAAAGACAGGGAAGTCGCCTGCGTGTTGGGCTTCCATCCTCAACTTGAAATGCCGAGAAGCCTGGAAGACCGTTCGATGCCACGGAAGAGAAAGTAGTATGCAACAAGTATACAGGGGATTATATATGTACATGAATGGTGCGTACAGACGAAAGCAATGAGAAACTTGTCAAGATAGACGGAAGAGGTGCAGAAAGCATTTGTGATCCTAATCATACTTTGGTATCAGCGCGCTTGAACAGACGACGATGAGATGATTAAGAGTTCTGGGCATTCAGGAGAAAGCACTCGCTTTGCGTCTATCGCGGTGCTATGAAGATCCAGATCACTAGTGACCGGTCACCTGGCATTTGAGAGTAAAACAGTTAGAACTGGTAGAAGGACTCGACGGATAGGAAGGAAGGGCATACACACGACGCCTACTGTCGTGAAGGAGTCGATACCCTGCCCATCACGTTTGCAATCCATCCCAGTCGCCTTGTGCCATGGCAGTCCGGGGGTCTTGCAGGCCATGATTGTATACACCAGAACAAATATATATTCGAGGATGAAGAGAGCTACCAACCTCACCGCGACGCGACTCTGGGGCAGAGATAAGCGGAATAGGGACAGTGCGAGGACTGTGCGAGATGTCCTGTCGAACCCATTCTGTTCAGCAACAGGGAGAAAGAATAAAACGAAAGGCGTACCATAGAACCAACGCATGCAGAAAGACAATGAACACGAAACTACGTAGTTTCCGTCGTGCTGAAGTAACTTACCCTTGATGAGCATGACCGCCTCACAAAAGTTCGACGGATGAGAAGGCGTAAAAGTCGAAGGATCATGGCCCCGGTGGTCGGGACTCGGGAGAAGTTCGAAGACAGCAAATGAAGGAGCCCAGGAGTCTCCGTTCAATCCAGAAACGCGAACGCCGAAAGGCCGACGCCTTGAAGGCCCCTGGGAGCGATAGTCGACAGAAATACGATATCGAGGAAGAGGTGTCGATTTGACAGGTACATACAATGTCATACGATTTTTAGTGTTGTGAACCCCAGAAAATTTAACCGCCAGATGGGGCCGTACCAAAGGTTTTCAATTCGTCCTCCTAGTTATTGGGTACATAACACTTAACCGCTTGGGGTCTTGAAGCAACGATCCACTATTATTGTCGGTCGGTTGTTCCTTCCCGCAGTTCATAGTTGTAGCCGTTTGGAGTGGACAAGATTAAAGGGACGAAGAGAGCCCAAGGAAGAAGGTCCCTACAATGTATCGGTGTTTTTTTAATTTTGATGACGGAACGGCTACGGGTGAAAGTGCTTTCTAGGATTTGCGAACCAGAATGAGCACTTGCGGTCCGGCGCGGGGAGCAGGGGGGCGTATCAAATATCTTGCGCCAGGAGTGGGTCGGATTGAGCTCTAAAGAGGAACTCAGGCGAAGATTGAAGTTATAGCCATGTATGGACCGACGAGCTTGAGAGGTCATCACAAGGCCGTCTCATGCTTTTCGTCACTCAGTGCCTGGAGAGATCCAACTTGACGAATTTTCGTCAGGGCTAGGACTGCAAGGTAAGAATAGAGATAAATGAAAGTGATATTAAGGATCTAAACAACCTGAGCCACGGAGACGTTAGTTACAACGACAAGAGTGATAGCATGGAAAGACGCACCGAGCTTCTATTATATGCGCATGAAACCATCCCTCGAACCGACCACTTTGTACCCCCTCGTCGCCTTCCGTGCTTGTCGTTGCTGCTGCTTGTTCATGACCATGTGCGTTGGTACATTCTCCACCTCAACGAGCTCCTTGACTCGAAGGATTTTACCCGCGACTTCAGGTGAAAATGGGAAGTAGACAGTCTGGAACCGGCGGTGGATGCCCAGCGACTTCAGTGTGCCCTTAATTTTGTCCCCGAGTGAAATGGCAGACCGTCGAAGGGTGATTTTGAAGTGGGTATCTGGAGGCGGGCTCTGCAGCTCCAGTGTGGGTGTGGGCGTAGGTGCATATGATGAGCTCGCGCTCGTCTGGGATGTGGATGGTGTGTTTGGGACCGTTGTGAGTGGTCGCGCAAGGTTACGCCGCGAAACGGAACGGTAAGCCTGGAGGTAAGCCCGACAAGACAAGGAGGCCATATTTCTGAACAAATCTAAGGATACGATAGTCCGCATTAGATTTTTGTATGCGCAAAACAGCTAGGATACGTACCTTCTGACTGTAGCCGTCGCCGTCGTCGTCGAGAGAAGTCTGCCAGCCTCCAGGAGCTGCTTCGTGTTTGTCCTTGTGACCTTCTGGAGCCTCTGGACTCTATTTTAGGACCCATCCTTGATGACCTTCAGCGGTGACTTCAGCACCCAATCAACGTCGCTTCCTCTCGGATTTTGGCTGAGTAGATCCGCTGCTTTACATTTCTTGTACAGGTACAGAGGACAGGCGAAGTGAAATGAACATTCCAAGGCAGTTTGTCTTCTAACTAGACTCTCGGCTTGGCAACCCCGGGCCCAACATAATTATGCTGAGTGTGGTGTTTGCACTCTGCAAGATGCTTTTCTATGGCCTAGACATAAGTGTGCGAAGGTGTGTAAAGATTCGGAGGTTCTGTGCTTGGGCGGGTAAAATAGAAACGGCAGTGCCACGCTGTTTGCTCGGAGATCATGTTGTCACGAGGAGTTCGGACACGTCGACGCTTCTGATTATGTCGTAGGCCTCTTCTTATTTCTCTTCGATACCACCACCTCACGGCCCTCTGAGGCGTCTGCAATGGCCTCGACATCGTCTGACGAGCCTTCGCTGCTCGACAAGCTCGACGCAGTCGCCCCTCTAGCCCAGTTCGATGCGTTTCCCAAGTTGCCGTCGTCCTACAAGGCTCGCTCGGAATCGAGAGGGTTCATGACCATCTTTGTGGCTTTTATGGCCTTCATGCTCGTCGTCAACGATATCAGCGAGTTCCTGTGGGGCTGGCCCGACTTTGAATTCAGCGTCGACAACAACAAGAATCCCTTCCTGGACATCAACATCGACATGGTGGTAGCAATGCCCTGTGGATGTGAGTACGCATCTTTTTCAATCGGGGGCGTGATTTATTATGGTGCGTAGACCTTAGTGTTGACCTGCGCGATGCCATGGGGGATAGGCTGTTCCTGAGTGGAGGTCTGCGTCGGGACGGGGTAAGTCCAAAGCATTCGACTTGTGAACTATAACCCATTCGCCTTAGGTTCTCTTCGATGTCGGTCAAGCCACTGCGTTGAGGTAAGCATGCCTCGCACTATCTAATAGTAAATTCATGACATTTCATTTTACAGAGAGCACTCAGATGCCCTTTCAGCATCCCAAGCTGTAGCGCAGTCGAGAACCTCGCGCGGAATGTTCGACTGGCTCTTCCGGAGAAAAAAGTCACTATTTGCGCCAACATACAAGCACGTTGGAGATAGTTCTGCGTGCAGAATTGCGGGCACCCTGCAAGTCAAGCGCGTCACTGCGAACCTCCATATCACCACTCTCGGGCATGGGTACTCAAGCTACGAACATGTAGATCATAGCAGTCCGTCTCAGTTCCCACTGGTTGAGTGGTACAATCTGACGAATACCGCAGAAATGAATCTCTCCCATGTTATCACTGAATTCTCCTTCGGACCTTTCTTCCCCGACATTGTTCAACCCCTGGACAATTCATTTGAGTCAACTGACAAAAGTGAGTTTCGTGAAAGCGAAAGCAATCATACCTAACCCCTGCTCAGACTTCATCGCGTACCAATACTTCCTACACGTCGTTCCAACGACTTACATCGCGCCTCGCTCGAGCCCTCTGCACACTCACCAGTATTCCGTCACTCACTACACTCGCGAAGTCTCACACGACCACGGCACGCCTGGAATCTTCTTCAAGTTTGATCTCGATCCGCTTGCCATCACAATCCACCAGCGAACCACGACCTTCCTGCAGCTCCTCATCCGATGCGTCGGTGTCTTAGGCGGAGTGTTCGTATGCATGGGGTACGCCATCCGCATCACCACACGCGCCGTCGAAGTCGTCTCCGGCGCGGACCAAGCTGCGGGCATCGTCGCCGCCGAATCTTCGGGTGTGAAGATTGGTCTGAGAGCGAAATGGGGCGGAGGCGAGCTCCGCGCGCGTCCCAAGAGCGGCAAACTTGTGCCGCAAGGCAGTGGATGGACGATGGAAGGCGGCGATGGGTACGCAAGCTACGCTAGCACACCGTTAACAGGCGGCTTCGCACCACAGTCACCCTATCTCAGCGGCTCGTTCATGACTGGCAGCGCCCCAGGAACACCGGCACCCCCGATGTCGAGCTCGCTATACGGAGGTTTTGGGCCGGCCGTCAGCGCTGGTCCACCACCAACGCCTGGTTCCAGACCATCGTCAACCTTGGGGCCACCACCCCCGCGTTCATCGCGCACGCCGAGCGGTGGTACCTTCATATCGCCGCTGTCGCCTGCTGGACAGCAGGACTTCGTCATAAACGGCAGTGGGCACGGAAATGGAAATGGGCATGGAGTTGGGTCGATACCGAGCACGCCTGCAGCTGGTTATGCCACTTTCCCTATGTCGCCGGGCCCTGCTTCTGGTAATGGTTTCCAAGTGGGACCGCCTCCTCCAAGGAAGGCGGGACCTAAGAAAGACGACTAGTTGCTCGCTGTAGCCCAGCGTACCAGGAAATATGGTTGGGTCAGGAGAGAAGTTGGTAGATTTGAAAGATGTCGATAAGCATTGGCCTGCCAGCAAACTGCTGGCAAAACACGGTGATCACCAATCCTTATCCCAATCTGTATATAATGAGGTATTTCGTCGCATCCTTGGTGTTGTGTGGGTACTGCTAAACGCTTTGTATTGTATCTGCTTTTACCTACGAGCAAGAGTGTCGAAGCGTAGTTTTCAACCTCCTTTGCGGGGTGAGACAGCCAGGAATTAATAAGGGATTCATCTCAGAGCCATATTGCGAGTCCTGTCTTTGCTCCGTCGTCATCAATTGACGGTCATCACCGCCAGTACCTTCGTCCACTCAATTTTGCCTCCGTGTGGCGCACTACCGAGGAAGGAAAGCCTTGCATCAGTTATCACCTTTGCGGGCAGCTTACGGGGGTCCGTTGCAGAATCGTCAGAAAGAAAAAAGACGCGTCCTTTCGGACGAGGGGGTCTGGAGTATTTTTGAGTCTGACTCGGAGGTCCCAGAACCGAAATTTGAAGGTCCAGAGACCGAGTTCCCACCTACTATTGCACGCTACAATGGTGTCTTGGATTTCTTGGTCTTTTCCTTCGTTACGGCTGTTCTGACATCTACGTTCCCTCACCGCATCCTCTCCGCTCTCGCAATTTACCGATGGCTGGTTTAATGTTCTCAACGCTGCCATAAAAACCGACACGATAAGCGCCGGCAATTTTGTCAAGGCCTTAGCGCCGACCATTTGTGCTGTCACGGCAAAACGCGATCATCTCAGATGCCCGTAAAGTACAAGCGCCCGACTACTGCCCTACGCCGCCCGACGGTCGAACGCGGTTTCCCGAAGCGCCTTCGACTAATCTGCTAATACCATCGATGTTAAGGTATCGAGCTTCTGGTCGGCTCCCATTTCGACATTGATACATATCTACTGTTTCATACGACCTTGTCTTTCTCATTGATTTTTTCATGAATCGGACGTGACCGTTCCGATATTTCGGAGCCGCACCTGTGTCGTAAATTGAAGTGGGATTTTATCTTGAACTGCCTTCCGACCTCGAGCCTCGTGAATCTCGAAGAAGCAGAAGTCTTAGGCAATCTAAATTTAACAAAAGGATCGGTTAACCGTTACCAGTCTGAGGCAGGTTTTCGATGTCGCCGTCCTCAAGAGCGCCACAAAAAATCTGGAATCGTGACTGTCCTACGTGCCGTACCTTGGAAATGCTATAAACGCTCGAAAATCCGTATATCAGTCCATCGCATACCAGCCTGCCTGAACCGTTGAGACCTCGCACGACCACAATTTACCTTCAACTTGCAATCGCCGATTTAAGGTCTCTGTCGTAATGTGCACCGCATCAAAGCCTCCCGACACACTCACCTTTATCATGTTATTTAACCACTCCCGTAACGCTGCGGACTTCTGATTGTTGTGGGGAAAATGACATAACACCACCTGGCCTTACTTTCGCCGCGGAAAGCTCGAATATGTTAGATTCCGCTCACACATCCTCTTCGAAAGACCTTCGAAAGAAGGCTCGCTGTGTATCCCCATAGCATTGATACGGACGCTGTAAGCATCGTGGGGCGCGGAAGAACTTCAAGGTCTGAATGCAACCAACACTGGAGCGGAAATCGCCATGAGGAATACCAAAAACGGAAATGCCTCCGCGCCTAAATGTCGTGGGGCAGCGGCAGGCCCCGGACCGGCACCAACGGCAGGGAAAATCCAGGGGTAAAGTCGCCCTTAGCCCGCAAACCCACGGCTTGTCAATGTCTTCGGAGAGAGAAATATCCCACATCCTCTTGCACGTATATTTCATACGTGAACGTCTCATAGAAGGCCCCTCATGACTTGCTCCCGCCCCTCGTCTTGTTGATACAACACCATCCCCACACGTCCATTCGTTTCTGTCATGGCCGTACCCAAGCAGAACTTGACAGCATGGAAAGGTGCTCTCACACGTTTTGCTTTGTTGGCGGGAGCTAACTGAGACGACCTTCCACACTCACGGCATCTGCGAGCAGTAATTATGTCCTTCCTCCATGTTATTGCGATCTCCTCGACGTTTGTTCGCCTATATGATCGCTTTTTGGAACGGCGGTTGTGGTGGGACGATTATCTCTCGCTTGTGCCAACGGCATTGGATATTCTCTTTTTCGTTGGACTGTGGATTGGGATTTTTGCGGGGAAACGTACGTCCCATGCCGTTTCTTCCGCTTAATGAATGACGGAGTTCATCATTGGCCAGTGTTCTTCGAAACAACTCAATTCTTCGGCTCATTCATCTATTCATTGTATTTGCATGTCTCTATTCTATGGTTTGTCCGCGCCATGCCGTCCTATAATTCTAAATTTACTCACCGGAATTAATGGACAGGACCGCGCGCATAGTTCTGGCGCTTTCCCTATCGCGGTTATTCTTGCCAAATAGCCGCTCGCGTCGTGTGGCGTACGGACTAGTCGTCCTCTTCGCCCTCATGTACACCATCATCATCATCTACACGACCGTCACCTGCCAAAATCCAGGGCTACCATGGTATGAAGCGACAGGAGCGGACTGCAAAAGAACTTCAACTGGATTCAACTATTTTACGATAATGGGCTTAGCATGTGCGTATTCTTCCCTGTCTTTCCGAGCGCTCATTTCCAATGCTCATGTGACCTCAGCTGATATCGTTTCTGATCTGGCCTTGGTTATTTTGCCAATGGTTATGATCTGGCATATTAGGCTTCCCAGCCACCAGCGACGATTAATTCTAATCGCTGTGTCGTCGAGTATCCTGACGGTCGGAACGGCTGTAGCCTTCGGCGTTGTCTATTTCAGTGGCAAAGAGTTCTCGGTCGATGCCATAGTATTGGGGGCGATGATAGTGAACCTGGAGGCAAGTGATTCGCCTCTGAAAATTTTGAGAACATATGTATTGAAGTCAGCTTCTTCAGGCTTTGATGTCCCTTCTGGCCTGCAATTTCTTCGTCGTCTTCCTATTCTTCTACCGCAAGTTCAACCAATGGAATACATCGCGAACCAACCGCCAAAATCGTGGCTCTTCTACGAAACCCGATACCGACGACACGCCGCTCGAGATCTTGAGCATCCATCCTACTTTTGAGACGAATGCCTCTCGAAGATTAACAGTCTCGAAAGTCGTTACCGAAAAGTATTCAGCCATCAGCCTCACCGACATTTCAGAGTCAGATGCACCGTCGTCGTATCCCCCTCCCTCCACAAAACCCTCAGCGATATGCCCGTCTAGGGCGAGCTCGGCGACCGGCAATCTGGACCTGGATAGCAGATACACACTAGCAGACGAAGAGCGGCCTAGGACTCAATGGACTGTCTCCTCCATCCATCCATAGCTCGCGCTAACACAGTGCGTATGTATTTATTTAAGAATACCTTTTTCTTGAGGAGACGTGCAATCTCGCCTTTGCGCTCTCTTCGTATTGCTTTCGCTATGTTACGCATGTTCTATGTTATGGACAGGCTCCCATTTGTTGTATCCATATCGTACCGCTCACCGCCTTCCCTTCGTTATCTCCTCATGTGTCGTCAGTATCTACATCTCGCTGTCTTTTCAGAACTTCGTGGTCGGGGTTATGGTAGGGTAGTTCAGTACACTAGATCGGGACGCAAGCGGGCTGCTGCTTCGGACCCTGTGGTGCACTTTGAAACTCCGCCGCCAATCTCCGGATGTTGATGCCAAGTCTGCGACTCTCTTGCCTTTAACCATCACCACCTCAGTCCTCTTTTCCGCATATCAGTCTTATATCATGGCGCCCAAACTTACCGACGGGTACGACGCCACGAAGGACGCATCTACCTGCTTTACTGCTTAACTCCAAAGATTTTGTCAGGCCTTCCCACCAGTGCGAACGGAAGTCCGTACACCCCGACACGTTCTTCCTATTTCTCCGTTCTTGAATACGTTACCGTTCCACCACTTCCTTGCTTCCTTATTTTATGAACCTCTACATTGCTTGCATGCTCGCTGTCTTTAACTGGGCTAAATCGTCCTCTTTGACAAGCTGTCTAGGCAAACATGGAAGAACTGGGGTTTACGACCAAACTACTGGGTAAAAAAGAAAGAAAAGAAAGAAAAGAAATCGAAAAAGAAAGAATGGGGTGCTTCATCTCACGTCACACGCCGCTGCCTGGAACGGCTCATTTTGAGATGATTCTCGCGAGTGTCAGTTACTGAATATTTTTCTGAACCGCCCTTTGGCGCGCGACAGTAGGAGAGTAATACAAATGATCTATGGCACGCTCAATGCATATTGTGATGAGGAGATATGAGGTTGTGATGTTCGGGCTAGCTGGGATGTCATTTCCATTACCATATTTAATTCATTTACCACCTATGTAATTTGTTATAAACACACATGAGGATCCGTGGTGCACAGGAGTAGGACGTCAATGGTTTGCAGCATGGGAACGGGTGTCCGAATGTCGAGGGTGCCTGTGCAATGGCAAGATACTTAGGGGCTGGCAGATAACCGTTCTCGTTGCTCAAGAACTGTTGCTCTCCGAGTCTCTAATTTTGAAGAGCTACTAAATACATTTATTGAGGGCGCACAAAAAGTATGAGAGCACTGGTGTCGATGTGAGAACCAGAAGAGTTCTTTTTCTTGTGTCTCGGAATTTGCCGGGCAGATACTGGCAGATAACTACCAGTAGTTCGATCGGTAAACCCAAAGGTGATTTGAACCATTTTCTGAGGCCCGGAACAGGACGGACGGAATTTCACTTCTGGTCCACCACCCTCGACACGCCCAGCAAATCTACCACTGACCCCACCGCGTGGAATGGCTCCCAGAACACGTTCAAAGCGCGCCGCAGAGAAGCTCGCAGTCCAACAACTCCTCGCAAGTGGGCAGAACGCCAAAGGTCTCCTTGCCGTCCCCGACGAGCTCTGCCTCGAAATAGCCTCCCACTTCCCACCGTGCCCGTCCCGCTCCCTGATCCGTAAAGATAAAGAGAGCGAGCGCTACCACCATAGATACCCTGCATCCTTGTCTTTATCACAGACGTGTCGTGCGCTGCGGCGTGTCTTTTGAGGTATCTGTGGCAGAGGTTGAGGTGCACGAGCAGATGAAGGCGGACGAGCGGACGCTTCGGAATAGTGGGGAGTTGTACTACTGCAGGACGGACAGACGGCATATGAAGGAGCCTGGTGCGTCAGCTGGAGTTGTACAATTCGCGACCCCACTTGGCGGTGCATGTGAAGTAGGTCGGAAATTTTCTAATCTCGATTGTAGTTGAACTGATTCGATCGCGGGTTTGGTCAGTATCCTAAATGTCCGTCCCCGATCATTCATTCGAGTCTGTTATGGAAAAGCGGCACGCTGCAACCTNAGCGCGCCCATATAGGAAGGGCCAAGGTCGAATCCGCGTGTGATCAGTTTTCGAGCATCAGGGACTTTGTGACGTTTGTCTCGGGTTTTCAAGCATTCGTATTACTTCAAACATTGCCCCATCATGACCGCGCGCATACTCGGTGTTAATGCCCCATCCTCCTGAAAACGAGGTTTCTTTCCTCTACCAGCCAGCAACGTACCCTCCGGACTGGTCAGAAGGAGCGTACGAAGTCGTCGAGGCCATGGTGCTCCCTGGCGCTGTCAAAGTTCGGCAAAAATGGGCAATGGGACGCGGGCCTCTGGGGATGCCCTATGACATTCCGCGATTCAGTTTTTCATCGTTGAGTGCTCCTCCGTTCCCTTCTTCTAACGCCCGCCCTGTTTCGGTCGTGAGAATCCCTGGGGGTCGAACGAGAGTGACAAAGTGCTCAGATCCTTTTTGGGCGCAACGGCACGGCATACTTCCTCGACGTTCGTGGTATTCACTGTGCGCACGGGAATCCACTTGTGTCTGCTTTCGCGTGTATGCAAATCAGCGCGACATGACCGACGTATTACCAAGGGACGGCAGGGCTCGGCAGGTGGGAGAGTCAACGAGATCCAGGGGTAGAGGAAGGTCCGGTGGATCGACCCTTTGGTCTGCTCGCCTACTCTGCGTGAACTCATGCAAGTTAGTTCATAGCTGCTCGCCTTGAAGGACCTTGCAAGATCTATAGCAGTGGTTGGGAAGACGTCGCTCTAGCGCCCGTGTGGACTTTACGCGAACATGCGTTTCGATTATTATATTGTCAGATAATATACCGCCTTGAACGACCTTATTCTACGGGAAGGTCCTAGTCGTTTGGAACGCGAACTCAGCCGAACGAAAGCCCTCCTCAGTCCACGGTAATCTCCTACGGTAGAGGTGCAAATTCGACGCTCTGCTAACGGACGGACACTGTCGCGGATCTGGATACAGTGCAGCTGGGGACGGGAGATCGCCCTTTCATCCTGTTTCGGCAGGTTTTGAAAAAACCGTGTGGGAGAAGGAAACGTAGATTACCTTCGACCGTTCGCCTGAGCCCTTCATGAGGGACGGCATGCGGACCGGTGCCGGATTCAGGGACGAATCGGTCGGAATCTTCTCCAAAAAAAAAAACAGTAGCGTTAAGAAAAAAAGGAACTGTCAGCAGCGCATGGGGAAGATTCGGAGACGATTCGCGGGACGAATTCGTACGGGGCTCCCTCCTCGACGTCTTTTTCTTAAGAAACATTTAGTGATTTTTTTGTTCTCAGTGTGGTCAGATTCGGTACCGTTGGGACCTTGCGATCTAAGGAAAAACTCTGACTTCGTTCGGAATCCGTCGGAAATACGGGACGGATTGCTGCACATCAGCACGCGTTTGGGTTTTTTTTTGGTGGTGACCGAAACGGGGCTAGTCGGTACGTTTCCTGGCGTATGGGCCGAATCGGGACGGTCTGCCCGATTCTTCCTGATTCGGGAGGGACTGAAAAGAAAAGACGTTATGAGGATCTTTTTCCAGATGGACCGCTGCATCAAGTCTACGGGTGACCAGCACACCGCAGAAAATAGGTATAAATCCCCCGTCGCAAGGAAGTTGAATAGAGAAAAATATGAACTAGACTGGCAACACTGGGACTAGCAGCGGAAATAGATTCCAATTGGGGTACTGAAAGGGGTTTGCTGCACCTGTACAGCGGAAACCAACCGTTTAGGAGAGAAACGCGGAGGCGCCCGAGCGATTCCTGCGTTTGGCGCCGGTGAAATTTCATCGCTGACGTTTTTGACCATAGGTTAGGAGTCATTATCTTCCGCAGAAAATGCGGCGCACATGGATCAATGAGAAATACTAGTGCAAGAATTCGTGTGGTGCGAAGTCGACGGTTGGTAATGCTGTTCCATAAGCAGAAGAAAGATGGGCACTCCAGGTATGAGTAGAAAAATTTATACGCTGTGTTATTGACCAAAACCAATTTTAGAGTGTAGACGGTAAAATAACTTGTAAATGAAAAAGGTATAAGAGAAGTGGGTTCCGACCGCAAACAAAACACTATGTTCTGTCAGAATGTCGAAGGGGAGGAAATGGAAGTAGGGCTGAAAACTTCCCTCGAAAAGTCGAAAATATTATTATATGTGAACGGAAGGTAACCGTCTACCCCGAGAAGGAGTTCGCTTTTTGTATGAGATGGTGAAGGACTCTATGCGTGGTGTGTTTCATGAATCCGTGGAATGGGTGATAAGGTACAATGCAGTGATGATACTGATGGCTAATGCTGGATGCCCTTGAGGCTCGAATGTCGTGTCGAGAATGTCCGTGAACGAAGAAAAATATAGGTTGGGTTGGAGGGGTAATGCTGAGCAAGATGGGCATTTGGGTGGGTGCGCGGAACTAAAGGATGAAAGATGGAGACAATGAAGGAGCTCGGAGAAGGGAGGGCTTACGGTCAGGGGGGTTGGTCCGAACGAGAAGTTGCTGACGCTTAAGCAACGGCGCGTAGGCGTAGTTTGCCGCTGCCAGCCTTCTCCTCTCACGGGAATGTCAATACCTCGACGTTTCTTCAGTCACAGAAGAAGTGAACAGGGAGGCGAAGTGGGTGAAGGCGTCCTTGCAACTGTTATGGTTGGAGAGAACGTACGCGCGGTTTCACAGGCGAGACGTTGTCCGGAAAGCGAGGAGGGTATCGCGACTAAGGCAAGAGCTTGACCTCGAGTGGGGGAAGCGACTCGACCTACGACGTTCTTATAAGTACCGATGCATAATTGTCTCTATCAAGCACCGACACGTATGCGATGATCCTTTTGCTCTGCATCATCGAAACATTGACGGTTGCTCTATTGTAAAGAAGGTCTCGTCCGTCCGAGGTACATCTCTGCCGCGGGAAGACACGCGGAGGCAAACCGAGACATTTGTTCGGGCAGCGAGGAGACAGCGCGGAAGCAGCAGGTAGAAATGACCATTCACGTCGTAAGCGACATCGTGGCGGCTAGATGCCCTAGTACGGTGACTAATGGGTGCCATAACTGACCCACGACAATAAGTCTTTTATGAATCTCGTACAGTCAAGCGTTGGCACATCAGAGTCTTTGATTGGGGCGCACGCGTTACATAGCTGTTTCCGCATTGGGTAGGTTGGAAACAAAAGGCAGGAACCGGCAAACTTCGAGGCTCTGGTTGCCAGAGAGAGCGCATTAGGCTGTGGGTGCGCTAGAATAGATGGGCCGTCTGTATAAATAGCGTCGGGGTATTTGTCGAAGTTTAAGACAGTAAGGAGAAACAACTCACATCCAACCAATAGCAGTCACTGGATTTTGTCTCGGAATCGGCATGGTGCGGGCCGACGTAGCCACGTGAAAAGGACTTGCCTTAACTGGGGCGGAGTTTGATTACTTCATACGCTTTCCCGACACTCACCGCGACCTCCACCACACTTTCCACTGTCCAGACGTCCACCGTTATTCTCTCTTAATAACGCGTGCAAAGATGATATTGACGAGAGCAGTTGGTCTGGGCCCGGCCCTCAGGAAGGCGGCATTCACCCCTAACCTCAGTGTGTGGTCTTTCGGAGAATCTTCTCATAGAGGACTCATATTCTGTGCATCGGGTTGGCAGTGAGGAACCAGGTCGTGCTGCGAAATATCGTTGGAAGGAGGTAGGGCGTCACAGGACAACGTTCGCAGATCATTCATTCACGAAATCTAGGTCCATCCAAGTCCAATCCTTGCCGCCTTCCGCCAACCTCGAGATCCTGAACAAGCAACGCCTGAATCGCCCTAGCAGCCCACATTTCACCATCTACCAACCTCAGCTGACTTGGCTCGGTTCGATCGCCAACCGTGTTACTGGAGCTGGCCTCAGCGTCTGTGCGTTGCATTTGACGTTATCTCCGCACCTACATCCTGTTACTTAGTTGGAACCTGGACAGTGCTCTACGGCTTCTCTATCGCCTATCTAATCGCCCCAGGCACCTTCGACAGCGCACACGTCGTTGAAGTCATCGCTGGTCTCCCGGAGGGTGTCAAGTACGCCGGCAAGGCCATCCTCGCCGCTCCTTTCGCCTTCCACTCGTTCAATGGTCTGAGACATTTGGGCTGGGACATGGTCAAGTGTACGTCGTCGTCATGCAAAGCTTTGCTGTTCATATGAATTTATGATCCTCCGATAGTCATCACTGTGAGAGGCGCCTATGTCAGTGGATATATTGTCCTAGGTGCAACTGCAGTTTCGACAGTTGCCTTAACTTTGTGGAAGTAAAAATAGTGCGTTGGAGTCTTCTCGAAATGCAGGTCTTCAGTTGTATGCGGTGTATAAATTCTAATGATATTTTGCGCATACATTCACATCATTCCGTCTGCTTTGCATTCCTCCCCCTTCCCCTCCCGATATCTTGCAGCGTGAGATTTCCTGGCCAACCAGCTTTTCAGCTCCTGTTGCATCAGAATCGACTCCAGGTCTCTTCGACTCCTAGTCACTTTCAGCATCTCTCCCTCACCAGGTATCCATTGTGAGCCCGGACTGGCCGACGAGGCCTCCCTTCGCAGTTTTGAGTTTATCTGCTTGTTCCCTCCTTCGCAATGAGTGATTTGCTGGTCGTTCTGAGTGTGCTAACATGTCGTGTTTTGAAATGAGTGGATGTTGCTAAGTACCCAGATAAACTACATATTGCATTTCCATGACAAAATTATTGATATTACCATTCTACCCTTCCACCACTAAGTACCAGAGCACTCTCTGACTGCAAAACCTTCTCCATAGACAGCTTCGTTCCTGCCTTTGAACATCCTTAATACCACAGAAGCTCCGGCAACCGTCAACGCTGACGACACTAGACACGAGGCAAACTCTATCGAGACAACGTCACCGACTCGCCGGAATATGACACGGCGCCCCTGTACTTGACCTACCACTAATGGCATCGACACCAGTGCACTCTCACCCACTTTTGCCTGAGGAACTTCCTTCAAGAGGCCGTCGAAATCGTGCTCAGCCGAGCAGCGACGCACGGCCAGCGTCAACCGCAAATTACTTCACCTTGAAGGCCCAGCTGGAGCAGGATGCCTCGGACTCGCCGAACTGGGATGGGAGTGTTCGCGGGTACGGGAAGACGGAGAAGAGGGGCTCCATGGAAGTGAAGAGGACACCGTCGTCGACTCTGTCAGCGATATGGGACAGGCAGTCCAGCACCACCAGCAAGACGCCTCCCCTTTTCATCGTCGGTTCTGCGCAAGTAACACAGGGCAACCCCGAAGTCCTAATAACGGACGAGTCGGAGCTCGAAGGCGTGCCGTCTGTGGTGTCCGGCCAGATTCTGGCGACGAAATGGCATACGTACTCCGATGAGGCTATTCAGATGACCATCTCTAAGGTCGGGGCATCTGATTCTCCTGCAGACGCTCCGAATCATCCATATCACACCGCTTTACGCGTCCTGTCTTCTGCGGTTCAGAGCTTGTCGCGTGCCAGGCTCGAGTTAGAGGAGGCGAGGAGGGCCCTTCAGGAGAAGGAAGCCGCGAGGCGGAAGCGGGCAGACGAGCTGCTGAAGGAGCTGAGGCCGTCGGAGCAGGAGATCGCGAAACGCGTCATACAGTCTTTGTTTACGGACGACGACGAGACAGAGCATCAGGTACATCGAAAGCAGAGTGCTCTGGCGCGTATCCCTATTTTCCTGTGATAATTACTCTGCTAATATTCGTTTTAGTCTCTCGCGGAATCGCTGGCGGAGGCGGTGGCAGATGAAGTTCCTCTTTCGAGGAGCTTGCCTGACTCACGACCCTACCCTCTATCGCCAATGGCGGAGGAGACCTCAGCTATGCTTGATGAGCCCCCAGAAGTGGAGGTATCTACTCCGAAGGAAACCACACGCATACCAATACTAGAAGACGACGGACCCTCCGAGCCGACAATTGTCCCGTCAAAACTGAAGCAAGAACGTCCTTCCATAGGTGACTGGATGGGTACGTGGTGGGGCAAAGGGAAACCTCGAGAACGAACGCCAGCAGAAAGCGATGAAGGTCCACCGTCACTTCCTGAAGCACCTCCAAACGGGCTCGCGATCAAACGTGCAAACAGACGGCGATCAGCAAAGAGCGTCTTTGGCACCCTTGGAATCTCCATCCTAAACCCTTCTCTACCTTCGTCTTCGGCATCGAGCAGACGCTCTGTTATCGTAGATGACACTGCAGCCTCCGACACCACTTCTATAAAGTCTGGCAAGTCAGGACGTTCAGGGCGGTCGGGACGATCAGCCAGGTCCGCATACACGAACACCTTCTCTACTGCTGCATCAGCAATTTCTTCCCCCATACAAACTTCCTTCGCCCCTTCCCTCGCAGCTCCTCTCATCACCACCGTTATCGAAGGCATCACACCAACTCAGCCTCTCTCTACCAAAGCCTCTTCGACCGAAGAACCACCCTATGTCATCATGCAAGGTGCTACGCTACGGGCAATCGCAAATGCCACGCGAGTCATGACGAATGACCCGAGCAGCGTCCTCGCTGACCAAGGGAAAGAAACCAGCCCGCTTATCGCCCAACTGGCACTGGACCTCATTCAGAATGCGCGGGACAGAGGTATCACCTTCCGGGAACGTCCCAAGGAACGCAAGGACGCCAAATCTGCGGACCATCCAGCAGAAGTCGTTGATAGGTCGGGTGTGACAGCTACGATGAGCCCTGCTACTGGGTCGGCGGATGCTGCTATGATCCTGAACAGGACGTTGACGGCACAGACGGAGGGGTTGAAGAAACACAAAGCGAGGAAAACGAGCATGATGCAGGTCTCCTCACCGTTTGCATCTCCGTTATTTGGTTCTTTCATGGCCCAGCAACAGAAGAAACCGCTCAGTGTCGCTGTTGGAACCTCGTCTGGTGCTGGAAACGATACTTCAGCAGTCACCCCTCGGGCGAATGGACCAATTACGGCCTCTGCTGCCACCGCTTCAACGGTCAGGAAAGCCTTGTCAGTGCCTCTAGAGTCCATAATCCCTGCTACAGCAAAGCCTCCAACGCAATACCTTTCGAGAACATACACTCCTCTCACGGCCCGTGATTTCCGTTTCACGATTCCTCTGCCTCAGTCTGCGTCAAAATACACCATCTATCACGGAGAGAAGGACCATCGACCTCTGACCGATCGGTATGGATTCATGTACGACGTCTCGCAATATGACGTCCTGCTACTCCTTCGAGCCAAGGATTGCGGCAACACGGCTCCTGCATGCTTGACGGGCGTCAAAATCGCCGACAGGGAAGAGAACAATAGCTGGCCGGATGATGAAGGAGAGGACGAGGACGGCGGTCCAACACGAGGCAGCAACACCATTGAGATCGTCAAGGGCGCGTGCTCCTGTAACGGGGAGTCGGATGCTCGGAGTATTACTGATTCTGTCAGCTCGCCTGGTGCAGCAGACTCAAAGTCGCTCAGCATCAAGTCTCGTTCGTCGTCCAAGAGCAGGCGGCGCTCATCTGTCGCAGCCTCCGGCGCCATGTCTTCTCCCCTCGTGGCGTCAACTACCTCCATCCTCTCGGTGAACTCGGACACCCCAAGACACGCGTGTGCTAACACGGTGCGGCACCTGTTGAATGAGTTGACCGAGATACACGACCAGCGACAGGCGGCTCGTCGGAAGGAATGGGATGCATTTGTCAAGCAGAGGGGTAAGGCCAAGCAGATGAAAGCAAATACGGGCACATCAACTGCTTCGTCTGTTGCTGCAGCCCTTGGTGCCGGCGGCGCTGCTGCCATCCTAGGGCTAGGTACGGAAGGAGAGGAGGACGAGCTCTCGCACAGCGAAGGCCTCATTGGGTTCGCGCAGCTTGGACTGTCGGCTAACAGAGATGTGCGGAGGGAGTTTGACAGGTTGGTCCGCAATGGGATACCGCTGGTCTACCGGTCGAAGGTGTGGTTGGAGTGCAGTGGTGCGCTGGAGATGAAGGAGCCGGGCCTGTTTCAAGACCTCCTGGCTCAAGTTGATGAGTCGGATAGCGTTGCCCATGAGATTGAGAAAGATGTCGGGAGGACGATGCCATTGAATATCTTCTTCGGAGGCGATGGAGCGGGCGTGGACAAGCTACGCAGGGTGTTGATTGCGTACAGTCGGTAAGTTTTTGTTTTTTGTTCTGTATCCGTACTCTTGCTCAGACATGGACACCCTCGCAGACGAAATCCAGCGGTTGGTTATTGCCAAGGCATGAACCTCATCACATCGACCCTGCTTCTCGTCCACGCAGATGAGGAAGAAGCCTTCTGGATGCTTTGTGCCATCGTCGAACGAATCCTTCCAGAGCATTTCTTTTCTCCATCCCTCCTTCCTTCCCGAGCTTGCCCCCTTGTTCTCCTGGATTACGTTCAAGAACTTACGCCCAAACTTCACGCTCATTTAACGGACCTTGGAGTCGATCTTGCGGCGATCTGCTTCTCCTGGTTCCTTTCCCTCTTCACGGACTGTCTCCCAGTTGAGGTGAGTACCCAAGATGGTAGCTCGGATATCCAAGAGGATCTGACTGATTTTTGAACTGAAAGACCCTTTTCCGGATATGGGATCTGTTCCTCGTTGATGGCCTTGACACACTGTTCCGCGTTGCTCTTGGAATTCTCCGCAGCAATGAGGCCGAACTTTTGCGGTGTGAATCCATTCCTGCGGTCTATGTCTCGCTTGAAAACCTGCCTACGCGGATGTGGGAACCAGAAAAGTTGCTTCAGGTGAGTTTCAGCCCTTGACCTATTTCTTCTTGGGCTGAAGATTTTTTCTTGCAGCTGGAAGCCGATCTTCGAGGCGTCCTTGTCCATTCTCAAATCATTGCGAAACGCGAGGCACACGTCACTGCATTGAAGCAACTCATTGCGTAACGCCGCCAGACGGTGTATCATCAATATCGTTGATTATCTGTGGACCTTTTCGCATGTACCGCATAGAGTATCTCTAGATTCTGCTCCATTAATTTTCCTGTGACTCCAGATTTGGGCCTTGGAGTTCAGAAAATAGCAACTCTGAATTGCCTCAACAATCCTTCAGACCTTCATAATGTACACTGCACCCCGACCTTCAAGCCTCGAAGGATGGAGACCCTCGTTTCCTTGTTGCTCCGACCGAAGAGGTCGAGGTACCTACTAACACCTTTGGTCAAACCATCACCCTGGTCCCGTGTTCCCAAATACTACATCAATCGTGAGACCGGACCTCAAGTGATCATTTTTTACTAGGAGCGGACGTTATTTCCTGTCAGCCGGAGGTTCGGACGCTTCGATAAGGACCCACTGTCCTTGACACCCGTATTGTCCAGCGCGATAACCAAACACCACAAAAGGGCATGAAATGCATCATCGTATCAAGTCAAGCATCCCGTCTTCTGATCACACTTTCGTGTCGCAAGCTGGGACTGGCAGGATTCATTTTATTTGGTTCCGCTCCTTGACCGCGCGTTGTGATCGGCGCAGATGCGGGCGCCATATTAGTAGGACTTTGGGATGGCAGGCGTCTTTCCTGATGCCCTTCATCACATCGCGTTTCCTCTCGTCATGTCAATCATTCCCAGTGGCTCCGACCTTCTCAAGCAGCTGATGACGGCTTATGGGCGCTCTGAGGATGCGGGCTACATGACGGGTGCGTATTCGTCTTCTGAGACGGAGATTTGCACTTATAGTTTCTTGGTATTCCAGCGGCCGTCATGACCATTCTTTTGTATGACATGTGCACGACCATCGTTGACGAAATAGAGTTCATCTGGAAGTGCGAGCATTTGTCCCCACACGTACGGGCATTTTTTGCTCAGCTACTCACACAGGCAACGATGGACGCTGGCGAAGATGCTGTACTTGTTCGCTAGATATTATCCCCCCATTTTCACTGCGTGAGTCGTCTATCATCCGATAGCGACATTTGTCGAATCGATTCCCCAATGACGCGATCTCTAGGGTGACCTTACGCGGTCAGTATCGGGCCTCCACGCTTTGCAACCCTGCACTCACGGCCTCTTAGTTGTTTCGACGGCTGGCCATTCGGTCGATGTGAGTGTCCTTGTCCCCATCCTCATCGCCGTCTGACATGCATTCCAGTTGTAAGCAGACCTCGAGCTTGGTCCAATTTTGTTCCCAGTTTTGATCCACCTCAGCTGCCAGACGTACTTCCGTTTCATCTCACTGTTCGTCATCTTTCACTGTTGCTTGTTCTGTCGGATAATTTTTGCCTGCAGAGGTGGCTATATAACATTCACCACTATGGTAAACGTCATTTTTGTCATGCGCATCCACGCGCTATACCACCGTAGTCGGAAAGGTCCGAGCCTTCAATACCTCCAGAAAACAACCCCATTACTTACCCTTCACTCTAAAAGTTCTGCTTTTCTTCGCGATCCTATGTCTCGGTATGTATTCAGGCTGCCTGGGCTCTTGCCAAAAACCTGATTAGACTGACTCGACCCCCAGCGGAATTTGGGGTTAGTTTTATTCGTGGTTGTCCTGGAATGCCTGATGCCTTATTGCTGTTGACTAGGTCGAATTTTATATCAGTTGGGTGGTCAGTCAAGAGACAGCTAGAACCACCTTCAGAGGACCCCTCCCTGGATGGCGCGGATGCCTGACGCTGCCCGTCTCGGTCAGGATCCACTCGCTAGCTGCATGGTGAGTCTGGACCCTCGTCGGGTGAGATCATTCATTGACACAATACAGGACCCTTTGTGCAGCGGTTGGATGTATGTTGTGGCCCATTCCAGGAGAATCCTCTTCTAACATATGTTGCTCAGTCGTATTCTTCGCCTTCTCGATGTGGAAGTTCAAGGACTCTCTCACGGACGACACCGGCAGCGTCAGACTGGACTTCCTGAAAGACCAGAGATATATTTCTCCTGTTCTGACGGTGTTCATGCGAGATGGTGCAATGTTCTTCTTGATGTGGGCGTCCTTTCGTATTCTAGGTCTGTAGCTCAGCTGACGTTTGTCTCGTGAACAGAATCTTGAGTACGACACTTCCCTGCATTCTGCAAGGACCTCTCTGATTTTAACGCAGTCACACTCATCGTCAACGCCGTGCTGACTTCGTGGGGGAATGGTGGCTTGGGCATGTTTGGCTTACCGTGAGTTTGCTTCCCGACAATTACGTGTCGCAACTAACAATCGTGCTGATCATTGGAATGTTAGATGGGTCCCTGCGATTTATTCTCTTGTTGTAAGTCTTCAACTAGACTACATAATGCAGGTCTTGTGTTCTAAATTTGAGTTAGGGCTCGCACATGGTTCTCGATCTGAGAAAAGCAGGAGACGAAGGCCATCCCACTCGAATTTCGAACCATGTTTTCGCTCCCAACCCACTGGTATTTGCTCCTTCGCGCTCAGATAACATAGGAAGCTTCGGGGAAGAAACCTGGAGATCGCGAGTGTGAGCCTCAAGTAGAGCATGGGGATTTAGACGTGTGTTACCTTTTTGGTAGCTCTGCGGTCTCTAACCGACATCCTCGCGCCAGCATGTCGAAGTGCCATTACTTGGGGCTGTAAATACAGCTGATATTCATGGCTTGGTCCACCTCTGTATGCTGTAATCAACCACAACACGGGCTAGGCTTACACCTCAGGAAGGTGAGAAAGTGGTGAAGACACTTGGATTTTTGTGGTGTGTTGTGAGCCATTACGGGCACCTATTGAAGCTTCAAAATTCATTTGGCCGACTTCATTCTGACTTGTGGCACAAATGATTGAAGGAATCCGGGGTTGATGTTGTGAACTCTGCCAATGGGCATAAGGCACAATCCGTTTCTCCCAGGAACAATATGGAGTGGTGATGTACACCTGCCAGCTGCTACTTAATCGAGGCATCTTTCCATAAGAAGCCGACACTGAAATCAGAGGCACCTCGATTAGGGCTCTCGATCCATGGCATTCGGAGTGCCGCCCGTCTTGCTGAAGCCCCGGCATCACCGACCGAGTCGGAAATAACTCCCAAATGTATCGGCGAGTTTGCAGAACAAATTTAAACTACGTTTCAAGTACTGTTCGATGTTTCCAGGCCCCATGTAGTCGTGCCGTGGTGGACCTGGTGCCTATGCTTGCAGCAGCCTGACCTCATTCTTGCCACCAGCAGCTAGTGTGGAAAGGTTTGGGCCCCTCCTCTATTGACACCCCCGTATCAACAACCATCTTCTTGCAATGCTTTGAAGCTCGTGGTGTCTCCATTGAGTAGCTATAGGTATGCTAACTATTCTCTTCCGGCGTCGGGAAGGTAAGGTTCACGCGTCACGGACGATCATGGTAGTTTAAAATGGATAAATGCCATTTCGGATCTGGCATCATCCTGATCGATCGATGACCAATTGATGCTAAATTTACCGACACCGTCAATTCCTGCTGAATTACTAGGCATATTCCTACAGGGGGCTGACGAGTGTTTCTAGTTGGAGTTTGGCTGATGATACTTGGCTTCTCGACATCTCTCATCATTGTTTAACCAAATACTACTCCCCAATTTATCAAGAAAATCCGCTCTAAATTCAAATTTACTATGGAAAATTTGGGTCAAGGGAGAAGCTTGCCTGCATTATACCTGTTTATTAAGCCAAAATTGGTCCCCAACACCCTCGGCTCTCGGCTTTTCGAGTCCGCGGGTCGCTCATACTGATCGTTCATCCTCGTCAGACTCTGGTACGCGACGAGACTGAAACAGGTTATCCTAGATACACCATGGTGAGTGAAGCCAAAGTGACAAGGCGGCTCTTTGTGCATGTACAACGGAGGCAGCAATTGAGATCTCGGATAACCCTGACTGGCCCACTCATCTCGGGCAGGGAGGTTCTCTTAGCCCTCAGGCGAGCTTTGTCCTCGGAAATGGGAAGAGAGGTGAGCGATTCCACTGCGCTCCCTTGACCCTCTGAGCGCTCAGGGTCAACTGCGACCGAGATTGCCGATTCCCGCCACAATGGGATGCATCGCCACCTCAGCTCCTGGTCATCGATTGTGACTGCGTCCTTACGGCACGCTGCGGTCATTGTTCTGGCTGCCTGCTGTCTGCAACGCTTTGGTCGACGCAAGCCTCTACTTAAGATGCGTCTTTTTATAGTTCCTGCAGAAGCCCTCATTTGCTATTGCCTTCGATCGTCATCAAACTTCCCATAACCTATGTCTCTCATTCCGGACAACGACGCGTCCGCTTTCCATAACCTGCTGACGGGGTTTCAACGCTCTGAGGACGCTGGTTACATGAATGGTGCATGGGCATCTTCTGAAACGCGGACATATTCTTACAGTTCTTGTTTTCTAGTCGCAGTGTTGGTCATCCTTCTGTACGACATTTGTACGACCATCGTTGACGAGGTGGAATTCATCTGGAGGTGGGATATTCTGATATAACCTATTTAGCAGTTATCTGACAATTCATTCGTGGTAGTGAGCGATGGACCACTACGAAGGTACTCTATTTGATCGCTCGGTATTATCCCTCTATTTTCATTGCGTGAGCTATGAATTTATCGCTCTCTTGGCGTCTTTGGGAAGACTAAAATGGTGCCTTCTCCAGTGTAACTTTGCGTGGTCAGTACTCTGCTTCCCCGTTTACAAGCCCCGCATTCATAGTCGCTCAGTTCTAGCAACATCTGGGCATTCTATAGAAGTTAGTGCTCTGCCTCCATCCTCGTAACGATCTAATGTTAAGTCTCAGTTGTAAGGGAACTCCGACTCGCAATCTGCATTGTTTCTTCAGCTAATGCGTCTCGTGCAGCTGCCAGAATTATTTCCGCTTCATCTCATTGTGAGTCGCCCCCCAGATGTTGGACTTCGTACCTCGGTGCTCACTAAACATCATTATTTTCACCAAGAGGTGGCTCTATAACGTTCACCACAATGGTGAACATTGTCTTCGTCATGCGCATCTACGCTTTATACCACCGAAGCCGGAAAGGTCAGTAGATGCAGTCCCTTCTAACCATTAGGACAAAGTCTCACCTTTCTCTCTTCGGCAGTTCTGATATTTTTCACGCTTCTCTGTCTAGGTGCGTGTCCCGACCACCTTTATTGTGATCCCCTTGCTTATACTGGATACACGTCCAGCGGAATTTGGAGTAAGCAGGATTCAAAATATCCACCAAGTCAAGAAATTTACGTTTTAATTAAGGTCGAGTTTTATATTTGCTGGGTCGTCAGTCATGAAACGGCTAATGCAGTCTTCGAACCTCCCATCCCGGGGTGGCGTGGATGCCTGACTTCCCCGATATCAGTAAGCGTTCACTCGCTAGCCGCATGGTGAGCTTCCTGTCACTAAAATCCGGCGCTGATGAGTATTCATCATTTAAATCAGGTGCATTTGCGCAGCAGTTGGATGTAAGTGGGGTTTTCAACTGCAACGGTCATATTAATTAGAAAATTTCCAAGTCGTATTCTTCGCTTTCACCCTATTCAAGTTCAAAGACTCTCTGAAGGACGATAATGGCAGGGTCCGACTAGATCTGCTCAAAGACCTGAAATATCTGTCTCCAGTCCTGAACGTCCTCATGCGGGATGGTGCTTTGTTCTTCTTCATGTGAGCGGCTGACCTTGGCTTGTCCCATCGTCTTGTCCCGTCTGACCTAGTTAACGACCACCCCTTTCTATTTGGAAGTATTCTCGGTACGCTGCTGTACTACACTCGTACACGAGAATTTATGGATTAAACCCCCGAAAAAACCCAGTCACTCTTATAGTAAACGCAGTGCTTATTGCATGGAAGAATAGTGAGCTTGGTATTTTTGCGTTGCCGTACGTCTCCTTGAGTGGCGTCTAGATTCAACGCTGACAAGAACTCTACGACGTAGATGGGTGCCTACGGTATATTCTCTTGTGGTAAAACCTGTTCTTGTCAACGAATACCTATCTTCCGTTCTCACCATATTGCACGCAGGGAACGCACATGGTTATCGACTTGAAGAAGGCGGGAAGTGGTGGCCATCCCACTCGAATTGTCCACAGCGCCTTGGGACAAAATCCAATCGTGTTTGCTCGTTCTTTCTCTGAACACTCAGTTAGCTTTGTGGAGGGTCCATGGAACCCGCGAGGGTAGCGGGAGTCGCCTGGAGGCCCGGTATCTGACATTCGAAATCCAGTAATTACGGGCCCAGAGATTCAAGCATTGACCTTAATAATTATTTGATATTGGAACACCCGACGCGTCTAAAGATATGGACAAGGAGAGTGCCGAGTTTCTCTTGGAGTTTACTGGGAGTACTTGGAGTTCCGTCTTAACATGGAAAGATATTCCGCATTAAGCCCAGCCCAACTCGGCCAGCTTTCTGACTAAAGTCCCTTAAAGAACTTGAAGCAAAACGTCAGGTAGTTCAGTAATATTAGATGATTGTATATAATCGAGATAGCAAAGCGTTCGTAGTTAGATGAGGCACGTAGGCGAAAGCAATGTTCATTCGAAAACACCATTCATGATCCGAGGATGCGAGATTTTCAAACAGAAGGAGCAGGGGTAGCGCCAGGGAATGCAGGCGCCCCGCGGATCCTGAACATGTCGTCGCGGCGGGCGAGCGCCGGAGAGACGGAGACAGTAGGGAGAGGCCTGCAGTTTGAGGACGCCGGAGCGGGGTGTGGCGCAGGTGTGGGGCTAACGCCCTGGTACCAGGTGCTAGTGCCGTAGACGCCCATGGGGATGCTATGAGAGGAATATTTAGAAATGCCATTCGAGAGAGAGCCGGGAAAGCTTACGCAGCATTGCCGTCGCAATCTTCGTATTGGTTAGCATTATAGTTAGCGGGAATATTCTGGCAGTATGAATTAGCTAAGAAAAAAGTAGATGGGTGAAGAGCATACCCAGTAGCAGCCCATAATGTCGTAAATATGGTTGCACAAGGCCGTGGCGCGAGCTCCAACGCAAGCACGGATGCAGAACTCGTCGTCAGAGAGGAAGCTGGTCCATTCGTGGTATTGGAGGTTCGCGCCGAAACCGTTTCCGTAGAGAAGACCGCCGACTATAAAACCATAACGGGTCAACCATAAATTCACTCCTTCGGTCGTGTTGAATACGCACTCGGATTGCCACGACCTGGAGTCAAAGTACGTGTTAGAATTGCTCTCTGTCTCATATGAAACTCTTAAACGCACCATCAGCACCCCTGTTATCAAGCTCGCCGCCATCATCACCTTGAGGAACGTTGATGTTGGTGAAATTGCCCACTCCTGTGACCTGGACGTATTCAGGAGTCTTGACGAAATGGACGCCCTTCAGCGTGCCGTCGGGGATGGTGCGTGTGCCTCGGCCGGATTTGGTGCAGTAGGCGACGGCCATGCGCTCAGAATCGCCGATGTTAGCCAGGTACGCTACGGAGCCCCAGGTCATCAGTTCATGTCCTACAAGGCAAAGAAGCTAAATAGGAACTTACGAGGAGCCCAAAGGCAGAAGTCGCTCGCAGAGCTTGAAATCAGGTTCTATCAGTTGAGGTTCGATTTTACGAGTCAGAAGGCGTCGTACTTGATCCAAGCAGTCTGGCATCTCGAGGTCTGGCTGGAACCCGTGCCGCAGTTGTTGGTACCGTATTGCTCATCTTGCGAGGTCTGAGGAAGAGCGTTGACGGAGTAGCCGGCCTTCCAGACTTGGTTGATGTTGTTCGTACGGCAGGACCAGATTTGGATCTACGTTGTATTGTCGAGAAGTCAGTACACTTCCATTTGAGGAGAAAGGAAGAACGCACTTGATTGCCATCATCCTGTCTGCCGCCTGAGAGGTCAACACACTTTCCCTTATTGACCCAAGTAATGCGGTTGTCCCACTGTTCCCAAGAATCAAAATCAGAAAGCTTCATCAGACGGCATCCACACCCGAAACACGTACGACGCTGTAGCTGAACGCCTGGTTCGGGTTGTTCCCTCCGCAAGACCAAATCTGCATCTTCGTGCCGTCCGTAGTACTGCCATCAGTCGCGTCGAGGCACTTGTTGCCGAAGACCACGATGTTGCCGCCAGAGAAAGTCCATTTTTGAGACGCTCCACCGTTGCACGGCTGGATAGTGACGAAGGCGCCATCGTTGTTGGAGGCAGCGGTCAGGCATTTCGCTGGACGAAAGAGAAAGACATTTATTGTCGCGAACGTAAGGGAGATCATTACCGAACGTACCACTGTTGATGCCAGGCTCCAAGAGTAGTTCGCCACGGAAACTAATCGAATGTAACTCTAAGGACTCCGTGTCTTCGGGGCAGAAACGAACACGCACGCAGGTGTTTGGGCTTTCACGGAGACCGCAAGGAAGGCGAAAGTCGTCAGAGTCTGAATGAGCGTTGAACGCATGATTGAGCGCGCTCTGGGTGATAAAAGAGTGACTGGGATAAAGAGTGTGAGGGGTGGGGGAAGCCGTCGTTAAGTGGGTGTCTGACAACGTTGGAGAGATGAAAGGCTGGGGAAATGTTGGGGACAGACTTTTATATTCACGAGGACGACCCTGGGCGGCAAGATCCTTCCTCGAGATGCCTGAAGACCTCCTTTTTGATCCAAATGTGATGTCTATTTTTATCGATCGTGAATTTGATTTTGATCTTCCCGAGGCAGTCGGATGTGGGGCTTACTTACTGGAGCAACGAACGGGCAGAGAAACTGGGCGCTCACAGAGGGGGCTTCTTGTAGTCTCGCGAGAGGGCCTTAAATCATGGACGCAATGCGAATTTTCCGAGAATTCGACTGTGATAGCAGCCGAGACCACGAGATTGGAGTGAGGCATCTCTATTGCTGAATCAGAAGCTCTTAAGTTGGGCTTGAGCGACCAGAGGGAGGACGCGAGAAGGGAATAAATTTCAGAAGACGAGAAGGGACAGGGCTGGGTCTTCGACGCCTACAACATTGGGGTTAAGGTGGGGGCTTCATTCAGATGGATTACTCGAGCATTAGTGCGGAAAGTTATGCACAATTGTGTACGCAACTGAAATGGAATTCGAGTCGCAGAAAGGCGCCATCGACAACGCTGTAGGCCCTAGGGAGAGATGACCCGAACTCCAAAAGTCATGTTGCACAAAGCATGCATGATTTGGTCATGACACATGGGCACTTGGAAATTCCCAGACTAGCCATGCGACGGCAGTCAAGTGAATGGTGTTGGACGGCCGAGGCCTGATGAAGACCACAAGTAGTCAATAAGGTGATGACTGCCACTTGCTGAGCGTCCCTGGGGAGAATCGACAAGTCGCAACAATGCGCACGTAAGTGACGAGAAGGGAGGACGGCTTGTGCGCTGCGTTTACTGATGAAGCCTGGACTGGAGCTCCGTCAGAAGACCTGTGCAATACATTGAACTCGGTATTCATGTAAGAGGGCGAGAGGCAAGAAAAAGAAAAGAGAGCAAAGAGATCTGCTCACCGATATCGTTGCTAGAAAATGGGGCCAGCGCACAGGAGGCGCTCACCATTGCTGCAACCTGTGGAGATGGCGGATACCTGAGCATTCTGGCGATGCGCTGTCCGAAACTTGAAGGGCCTCCGTGTCTTAGCGCGAAGGCGAAGGAGGGCGGCAGGAAGGAGTAGTCGCCAAAATCCACGGCCACGACCCTATTCTCCCTATCCCTCGTGAAGTTGACAAGTTTCAGGTCAGATACGCAGAGGCGCAGGCCGTGACTGGCGAACTCCTCCCCGAAGCTTACATGCCCCTTCTTCCCCGTGATCAAGAGAATCTGTGTTAAGAGTTATCATCTGGAGAGCAGCCAAGGTGCAAGAGGGACAAGGCGAGACAAGAGAGAACACTTACCCCGTTCATATGATCCTGCAGCTCCTTGACTGATTCGTACCGGATGGAGGACGTCCGGTTGAAGAAAAAGGGGTGCTCGATGAGGCCTCCACCGACGGGTTGAGCTAGAGCTCGGGATGGATTGTACGGCGGCGGCGGCGAGGGCAATATCGGAGTCGCCGCATATCCGCCCGTCAATACGATAAAAATTACAATAGTCAACGTTTCAACGAGCATTATCTCTCTTTTAACGAAAGGAAGACGAGCCGAGACTCCACGTCTCGGAGTTTGCCGGCAGATCACAACTATGGGAGGTAAACCACTGGAGGTTTATTGGATCCGTTTCGTTTGCCACACACAAAA
The DNA here is from genome assembly GCA_013376435.1 of Cyclocybe cylindracea. Classification (NCBI taxonomy): domain Eukaryota; kingdom Fungi; phylum Basidiomycota; class Agaricomycetes; order Agaricales; family Hemipholiotaceae; genus Cyclocybe; species Cyclocybe cylindracea. Next base: position 138,951 of record MPNV01000891.1, read on the forward strand.
AAAAAAAACATAACTCCTCCCGATCCGCAACACATCGCCCTCATTTTCCTCAGTTTTCGACACCCCGATGCTTCGACATTCAGCCAATAGAGGTTATTTGCACCTGGGTTATCCCAAAATGTTGCGAGAAAACGTAATGTTTTCCGGCCCCAGCTTGGATCAGACTGCACTCATGTACTCTCTACATAGGAATGTTGGGGCAAACCGACTCAGAAAATGTCATTGGGCGTCGGGCTGAGCGCCATTCCCCAACGCTTGGTGGTTGCGCTAAGTTCTTTCTTTGCCTTTGAGCGTCTATTATCGAGCTGATTGCATTTTGGACATCACCCATCACCCGCAATTGGCTTAGACCAATATGAAGACGCAGTACTTCGACCGTGACCCGCCAACTGGCGCTGCAGGAATGAATACTTTTATAGGGAAAAATAATTGGATGGACGGATATATTGCAGACATCCAGCGCCGCAGTGGACGTACTTCGACGGCTGTGGACGTCGACAGTAGCATTGCCGACGTCAACCAGGAACGTTGTTGAGCCCGAACCTACTTATCGACGGCGGTGGTCGCTGACGATGACCAAAAAGGTGAGGGTATCAGCGAACCGGCGATGGATGCACATCAAGTTCACCACTGGTTCGCCTTGGAGCTCAGGTGGGGCATTTGTGGTGCGCGGAAACGCGGCTGTTTTGTGCGGTGATTTTTTGGAATATTTCATGTTGCAATTAACCTCTATTCAAATTCGCAGACGTCGAGGATGCCGACTTCACGGCACATGTAGGTTTGTCGGACCAAGATGACCAAGTCTGGGAGTCTGGCCAGCCTTGTTCCCTCTTCTTTGCCTCACTGCGATCGCTATGTCGATGCGACAGCTGTCCTCAATACCTTTTCGCCCTTTCGATACCCTGCAGCACGACGGAAATGAGACGCGACGCGCTAATTATTTAACGTCGCGTCGCGGTCTGCGACTCATTGGCGTGGATTTGTCTGTGACGGATTCACGTAGGTCACAGTGATACTTGAGAGACGAAATGTCAGCATCTCAAGTGCATCGTCTTGTGGTTGGGGGGTATGAAAGATTCAGTTCGAAGAGGGCACGCTGGCAGAGTCGTTATGTATTGTACAGAGAGAACGAGCCCATTAGAAACTCAAACAAATGCGACACAGTAACGAGAATATTAAATTGAAATCCCTCCAATTACGAGCCTAGATATATCTGTCAAGAATCAATCCTTGCCAGTGATGACGCCGGGTACGTATTCATCGAAGGCGAATCTCAACTTGCTTCTATCGAAATCAAGCCCCTCATGCACGCGCATGGCTTCAATAAACTTGTCCCTCTTTTTCACATCAATCTCCAGTTCCTTTAGATGCTCGTCCAGCTCCTGCCTCGTGCGAATGAGCACCCGTCGAGTTATCAGCATGAGACCAAGCTGGTCGGTCGTACCGACTTTGGAAGGGAGATACTCTGATTGGGGGCGAAAAACGCAAGTTAGAATATTGAACACGGTTTTGAGCAGCGAAGGAACCCGCCCATCGGCCTCGGATACGAGGATTTCTCGTGTGGCTTGACAAGACAGTCATACCAATATCGAACGATGTGGGTGGCAAGGGGTTTCGTCATCTCCACCGTGGTATTGGCTTTCGCCAAAGACTCTTGAAGATAATCGATATCGACTTTGTAGCCACAGGCGAGGGTTAGTCCTCTGACGCCGGTACTCATGGTTGATGGGTGTGAAAGCGTCAAGCCGCCGGTTCTTATAGGCGACAATATTTAGGCTCCGCCGAATCGCATAAGCACCTTCCTATTTGGGCTAAAGAACGTGAAAACACCCTGGTGTCTTGTGCCTCCGCCCTCATCCTTAATGGGATGATTAAAGTTTCCCCTATGCATACATACATTTTTCTTTCGTAAGTCCGGCCTCGTGATTCATTGGACTCTGACACTGAGCGGAGTTTTAAATATTACATAAGTAAGCCAATCCCGACACCGATATCTGGCATTGAGAATGCATTGAGAATTGAGAATAAAATTGGCTGACTACGTTACATAAGCAACTCAGGTAATAAGGGTACTACCTCGTCAGCTCTTGGTCGTTAAATAAAGTAAGTAAATAAGTCAAGTAAAATGAGAAGAGAAGAGAAGAGAAGAGAAGAATGTCAAGAAAATGTTAAAGTGAAGTTTTTGTAATTTGTGTTAGTGAAGCACGAAGAAAGGGAAGAGGGAATGGAGAGGCAAGGTTTGGTAGTAGCTGGTGACGCATCACCTGATTGTCGGTGCTGACGTTTCACCATACCCCATATTCGTGCGGCCAACCGAATACTTGTTAAGTGCCAGTCATGGGATATCCGTCGCAGCAAGCGTGTCAATTCTGAGGGCGACGAGTGGTCTGTGTTCGCGTCCAGGGATGGAATTGGTGGTAAGATCGCGAGGTAGTAGTAAGTGCGATGGGAAGGCCAAGTCTGCGAATCATGGAAGAGGTGGCATTTCCCCCGCCTTTCGTCTCTGCAACATTGTCAAACACCCTGAAACCTGCCGTGGCCGGGACAGGAAACACTGAGCAAGATCACACTAGGGAAAGAAGTGGACCTCGTTCTATTCGGCAGAGCGACGAACAGAAGGACAAGTAGTACAGGGTAAAAGAAAGATACCGATCTACGTGACGAGGACACTAATATATGTGACGCTATGTAAGGCAGCGGCCTTGCACATCCACATTCTTTATCCTGTCACTCTTTTATCACCCAGTAGGCACTAGGTGATAATAGAGTGGAATGTTGAGGCTGAATGCTTAGGGAGGCGAGCGAGGGCATGAAACGCGGGATGGGGGAAATCGATGGTGGCGGTCTATGTTCAAAGGCGAAGTGAGTGGACACCGATCCACCGATCGCCAGGCCAGCTCTTGGCCACGTGCAGGCTCCAGGCTGGCTCTGCAGGATCTGCATACCACCCACCACACCACCACCTACCTNTCGTCTTCATATGTATGACTCAACCCCTTCCTCCTCCTTTACCCCTCACAAGGCCAGTCTCCAGCTTCTCTTTGCGTCGTCACTTACTCCGTCAGCCACTCGACACAGCTTTCGCACTAGCAGGCGGCGTGTAAACCCCAGTCAACAACCCTGGTGTTCTTTTTTGGGAATGCCCCTGGTGTTTGAGGATGTTCATCACATCTTTGTCAACTGTCCCTTCTTGACATATCCGTCATTCCTACCAAAACAACTCTACATCATAACGTCTTCCTTGCTCCAGGATGCGAACTCACTGGATTGACGCCAAATCTGCAATCCAGAATACCGCCGATTGGGACGGACTTCTATATTATTCACGAGGATGACCCTGGGCGGCAAGATCCTCCTCAAGGGTGCCTGAAAACCTCCTTTTTCATCCAATTGTGATGTCTATTTTTATCGGTCGTGATTTTGATTTTGATCGTCCAGAGGCAGTCGAAGGTTAGGCCCGCTAGAACAACGAACAGTCAGGAAACTGGGCGGGCACAGAGGGCTCTTGTAGTCTCGCGAGAGGGCCTTAAATCATGGACGCAACGCGGCGGATACCCAATTTTCCGAGAATTCGACTATAATAGCAGCCGAGACCACGAAATTGGAATGAGGCGTCTCCATTGCTGAATCAGAAGCTCTTCAGTTGGGCTTGAGCGACCAGAGGAGGCGAAAAAGGATTGAACTTCAGAAGACGAGAAGGGATAGGGCTGGGTCTTCGACGCCGACATTGGGGTTAAGGTGGGGATGGCTTCATTCAGATGGATCAACTGGAATTTTACTCGAGCTTTAGTGCGGAGGAAAGCCATACACAAACGTGTACGCAACTAAGATGGAATTCGGGTCAAACATCGACAGCGCTGTATGGAGAAATGACCCGAACCCAAAAGCCATGCCGCACAAAACATGGGTCTCGTTGTATGTCGTCGTTGAAGGCCGTGGAGGTCGCACTAGCAGTGAACGTTTGAACTTCCATTCACGGACTAGTACCGCAGAAGAAGCAGATGTATTGGTCGAGGGTTGGTTACGTCGAACTTGTTGAGGAAATTCGGCAACGGAAACTGAACGGCCCAAAGACTAGGAGTGAAGACGCCAGCACATTTTCCTCTCCTTTGGCAGACGCAATAGAGGTCTCATCATCGAATTGCTTGAGATATCCACATTAGAATATGCAACAACGACTTTTCTGCCGCATGAAGAATTCAAATTCAAGGTAGCTTGCTCCCTAGGCCATCAAGCAATGAGGATGTGTGAAGGTGTGCAAGGGTGTGCAAGGGTGTGCAGAGGCGGTCTGATAGGGCACGGCGAAAGGCAGCATTGATGAAGCACCTAAGAATACCGGTGAGGCTGTTGATAACTTTGAGAGCATATATGCGTTCGAAATTAAGCTAGAGATGGTTTCGAGCAAGCATATCTAGTTGTTGGAATTTCGTGTCTCTCTGGCGATTTGAGGATGATCAATGAACTTTCAGGTCATCGCTGTTCATAGACTGGGAAGCCGTCCAGAACTCCATAAAATGTGGGAAGACGGTCCAAGTGAGGCCACGGTGGCTATGGACCGAGGCGATGATGAGGGTATGGTTATAAGAGGTGTGGCATGATGTACAAACACGGCCAACATTGTTCTCAGGGCCGTCCACAACGGCGAGCACTCTTCTTCGCCTCCCACACATCGATACACCCACGGTCGACGAGGTCAGTTCGCCCATTCATCGTCCATCAGAGACTCTCTCAATGGTCTATGGCTATGACCTGAGGTCTCCTAGACTTGCTTCAATTCCGCGATCCCATAATTTCGACGTTTGGACAGCTGAATGGAGTGGGACTGCGGGTTATCAATATGGTTTTTGACCTCTCTGATCCATAGGACTGGGCAGTATTGCCTTTCACCTGGTTTTGAACCTATGAGGAAGAGGGACTAGCTGTGCTTATAGTCTGCTCTTGAATAACGAGCGCCTAGACTGGTGAGTTGAGCGTCTACATACTTCATTCACGCCAATTTGACTCAGTGCCATCCCCGACATCTACTTGTCTCAGGACCTCCTCGAAGCACCCTTCAATTCGCTACGCATGCCCAGAAGTCTTGCAGCAAACGGTCTCTCCCATTCTTCTTCGATTAGACAGCTTTAATCGCATTTTAAAGGCCACATTTGCAAAGAACTTGCGTATCTATTATGCCAGCCAAATACTCCCATGTCAAGAAGCGATCCGCCTCAGGATTGTTGAAGAAGGAGAAGAATAGTCCAAATGGCCACCATATCATCAAGGAGACATACCACCCTCGCCCGCTCAATCCACACATCGATCGTAGCCTCAACCAGGCAATGTCTGCCGTCTCCCAACTCGAGCGCGCGATTGCCCGCCTGCTTCTCCTGCGGTACGAACAAGATATAGCCCGCCTCTATTCTACGCGCCTGTATAGCATCGCCCTGGTTCATCTACCGACGCTGGTCATGCGATGCGTAACACTCGGAGGGCCCGGGTGGCTAGCGTTCAATCACGATTCCGAGGAGATCAAGGATTTCTTCCGCGCTGCAATCAGTATGGACATGCGGCAAGCAGGAGAGAGGGTGGCCACTAAGAGTGTCTTGTGGTCTTATACGGCTCTTCGACATTTTGTATGTGACTATTCTTTCAATTTACAAGACTTTGTTAAGTAAACCTGATACAAGGCAATGTCCAACAACGTATCCATTTGCAACAAGCTCGGGCTGCATTCTCTCCGCCTTCTACCTTATTACCCTGCACTCAAAGCTCATCTCGACACGCTCGAAGCCATGGGACCGCCTATTTTCACCAAGCCACCATATTTGGGTTCTTTGCAAGAAGGGCAGGAAGCCCTAGAGGATGCCTGCGAGCTGAAGTTCGGTTGGATGAACGAACTCGCGCCAGGCCACCCAGAGTGGAAGGGAGATTGGAAGGCGAAGATCCGTCATGGCTACGAGAGACTCTCGCAAACACTCTGGCGAGTCGCACGCGAATTCGACGTGCGAGGATACGGGTTGGTTCTGCGCGAGAAGTTGACCACCAAATGGTGCGATTGTGGATGCTCGACGGACCACCTTGGAGAAGTTTGCGAGAGGACTGTGAGAGAGGATGAGGAAGAAAGTGGTGTGCGGCCCGGGAAGCAGAGGGAGTGGGATGGGCGAGGAAGTGGTATTTTTGGTTGGGAGACAGAGGAAGAGGAGGACATATGGGAGGTCGACCTGGATTTCGGTAGTCTCGACCCGGAGGAGTGTGGAGGGCCAGATTCGGAGATGACTATCGGAGAGGTGATGGAGTGGCGGTATTTGAAGGCCGAGCGAGAGAAAGAACGGGTATGTGCACGTTCACCATTACGAACCTGCCATGTGAATGACCTTTGGAAACGTAGGGCAATGCCGCATTCCGCAAAGGCGACTACCTTGCTGCGATTCAGCTCTATGAAAGTGCCCACGGGATTGAACCAGAAGTACCGCATTACCAGCTCAACCTTGCTGCTGCCCACCTTAAACTGAACAAGTAAGCGCATATACGTAGCAAATATGCCTCTCTGACACCTTTGCAAGTTGGATTGAAGCCGAAAAGGCATGCACTCAAGCACTTCAGCAGCATCGAAGTAGCAAGGGTCTCTACCGCCGAGCTAGGGCCCGGAAGATGCTTGGACGGCCGGAGGACGCTATTCAAGGTACTCATCGTCTATGTCCTACCCTTTTCTTGCGTCTCACAGGATTCCCAGATCTCCGCGCCGTGCTCCGATTGCAACCTAATAATCTAGAAGCGCTGGCCGAGCTCGCCTCGCTAATACCTATATCAGACGACAAAAACCAGTCAAATATCACTACAAACCCGTCCTCCTCCACAAGCCCTCCAACGAAAATCGAGCCTAATGCAGAGACGCTGCGACGCCTAGGCATACCAAAACCGAAACCCATCAAACAGCCCCCATTCACGAAGCTCAGGTCGGACGATAGGAAGCTGAAGATAGTCCTACTCTCGCCAGCTGATTCGAGCAGTACGGGGCGGAAATTCGGTGGTCTGAATACCAGCAGTCTGAACGAGCTGCAACAACTACCGTCCAAAGCAAGTCGGCATGGAAAGGAGAAGGCGGGTGCGATACGCACTCGAAAGACCAAGGAGCTCGAGAAGATGAGAGCTGAGTGTACGAATTACCCGAGTTGGGAGAGATACGTCGTGAAGAAGGATTAGGACTAGGAGCGACGTCGACAAGTTTTCATTCGATGGAGGTGCCGTAACCTCCACTTTCCGTTTCTGTATTTGTGTCATGCGTTGATTTTGACTGCTTTCTTCTCTTCTGTTATAAGTATTGCCGTCTCTCGAGGCTCGACTGCGTATCATCAAAGGATGTATTATTATATGCCATTTTCCCTCTTCCATTCGTGATTATTGATCGACCTCTGCCTGAAATCCCAGGAAGACGATCGCAATTGGATGGCCTACACACTGGCTTTGAACATTTCTCACTCAACACCACTTGTGATCGGTCCTTCGTCATATGGCCTCTGTCTCCAACATCAAGCTTCCTGGACCGTCGGTATCGTATTTGGTTTATAATCTCCATCTTATCTTTCAGCAGTACCTTGTTCGGCAGGCGTTCTCCCGGGAAGCCTATTCCCAAAGCGTCTTATCTATCAATATACCCTACATATAATGGCCCTCTGTGAATATCAAAGCCCACCTACTTATCTTCTTATTTCCCAGACTCCTCTATCAGAGCGAGGCGACGACAAAGCTGGAATGGCCACCGAAGCGAATTCTATTCCCCATCCTACCCTGATCTCTGTAAGCCCTCTCCCTCATCGCTGCGAACAGTCTCTGACTTTGGCTTAAGGTTGACCCGTTCGTGTAAGTAACGCACAACCGCTGGCACCCTTGTGAGAAATTGACGGAATCTGTGCTGGATGCAGCCCTGCGGCGAAGCAGAAGGTGAGTGCAGATTTCAAAAGTTCAGGGAGACAGTTCTGAGTGCTTTGCTTAGGGCATACACAACCGTTGGCAGTAAGCTCGTTGCTCGGCACTGCATCCGCTCGAGTTGACCTCTTGTTAGCCCCGACATCCCTCCCGTTGCCACGGTCAAGCCTGGACAGGTACATGTGTCCGTGCGCGTCTCAACTAGATTTATTTCTAACCATCACACTCTCGTAGACTTTTAAGATTGAATGCGTCGGTAAGGCAAAAATGAGGGCCAGCGAGTCGATCCTAAAGACATTGTTCAGATTGGACTGGAGCGCAGATTGGCAATAACGATTGTGCGTTTCCCTGGTTCTCTCGAGCAATGGTCCATCTAAATATTCATTTCACGCAAAGGTAGCGATGATGTGAAGAATATCGACCTGACGAAAATTCACTACCTCTCTGGGCCTATTGCGGTTGAAGGCGCAGAACCTGGGGATTGCTTGGTCGTCGACATTCTCGACAGTCAGTTATTCATTTCAGTGTGCTTCTCCCCAGGGCTCAAGTTGCCCCTCTTTCAGTCAAACCGTTCGACAAAATGCCGTGGGGTTACACCGTAAGACAGCTCTTGCCTATTCTTCGATCTTCGGAGTTCACGAGAGGGCCCTATAGGGCATTTTTGAGCTTGAAAATGGCGGAGGCCTTTTCGCCAAGGAATTCAAGAGCAGAGCCGCCAAAGCTATTTGGGATATCAACGGTACTTTAGGCCACCACTGTCTTTGCTTTGTTCTAATTACCATACACCCAGGTATTTTTGCGACTTCTAGGCACATCCCAGGCGTCCGCTTCGCTGGAGTCACCCATCCAGGCTTGATCGGTACCGCCCCATCTGCAGAATTGCTGGCAACGTGGAACAAGCGCGAGGGCGAGCTTATCACTGCCTGCGGGGAATCGGTTCCGCCCGTGGCATTCCCACCCGAGCCAATCAATGCGTATGTCGGCCAGGATCTACCACCAGACGTCATAGATAAGATAGCGAAAGAGGGTGCTCGAACGGTCCCGGGACGAGAGCACGGTGGAAATTGCGACGTCAGTTTTGATATCCGGAGTTTCTCTCGTTCTAAACATAACAAGGAACTTTGTGCAGATCAAGAACTTGTCTCGGGGTTCTCGGTGCTACTTTCCGGTGTTCGTCCAGGGTGCCAATCTTTCAGTCGGAGATCTGCATTTCTCGCAAGGAGATGTACGTTCTTCGCCCGCGTTCTCGACGCTGTGGCTCACGAAACCTTAGGGAGAGGTTCGCATTCGCGGCCATTTCTCTCCAAAAGGCCTAAAGTCTTCTATTTATAGATGTCTTTCTGTGGGGCAATCGAAATGGTGCGCATCGCAGAGTGACGTTTCCTGTAGGGTCTTGACTCATCCACATGCAGGCTGGTATTATCACCTTCAGCACCAGTATCATCAAAGGGGGAGTAGAGAAATTCGCACTGAAGCAGCCCATCTTCGTCGTAAGAAGCAAGTGATCAGGGTCCTCATGACATTGCTAATCCTTTGTCATAGCCTTCACCCATCGATCCAATGTATTCTCAAAAGGTATTCCTTACACGCAAAAGTCTACAGTGGAATCCTCAATCTTCGCTACCAGATAGTTTTCGAAGGTTTAAGCGTTGATATACGTGAGCCACCTACATCCCAGTTGAATATCTCTCAAACATACCGATGATAGATGGAGATGGAAGGCAATACAATATGGACGCGTGCGTCGTCTTTGCGCCCGCTGACTGTAATTAACGCCTTTGCAGCACGGTGGCCTACAAGCAGGCAGCGCTCAATGCGATTGCGTACCTGATGAAGGTTCGTAGCCTATATTCCATGCTTGCGTTCTTCTGGGAACTGATTTACGTCTCATAGATTGGCTACAGTCAGTCCATTTCAGTGCCTCTAATCAAAAGAGGGTCTTCTGACTTAGTGAAATTGATTTTTCAGCTCGCGAACAAGCTTGTGCGTCTATGCTGCACTAGCTTAAATAATATATTAATCTTCGACACAGATTTACTACTGTCTGCGGCACCGGTTGAAAGCCATGTTGGCGCGGTCGTCGTAAGAATACGAACTGCACGGTCAATCATGATGTCATCTGACCTTGGATATCTATTAGGACTCTCCGAACGCCTGCGTCACCCTTGCCATCCCCACTGGAATATTCGAATATGTAGGTCTGCTCACTCTTCTCCGATGATACACACTTCCGATCCTCAATCGCAGGATATTTTGCCGAACCCGGATGGTTTCCAGAAGAGAGATCTGGGACAATGCGCCATTCGTAGCGACGGCGTTTTGTAATGCTCTCGTATTGTAAATTTCTTGTTCCGTTCTAAGGAGTCATGTAAATTGAACTTGCTCAGATGATTTCAACGCTTGAGAAGGACAGCGATCTGGAGCTTTGAAGAAGCTTAGCGTCAGTCATTTCCGAGTCATCGACAGTCATTTCCCACGCAAACGCTGAGCGCCTAAACGACTCTTAGTGTGACAAGGCGGGATATGTCTTGTTCGAAGACGTTCCAGTCAAAAAGCTTATTGCGGCGTTCATGCCATAACAAGGCCGGATGAGACCACCAAATGATGAAGGACTAATAATGCAAAGACGTTACAACATGTACATATCATTAGTCCAAGCAGTGGCGCAAAACAACGGAAATGAGCAAAAGACGAAAAGGGAAGAGTCCGGAAGTCGCTACAACAAATATTATGATGAGAAAAGAGATGCTACATATGTCTATTCGGTCGGCCTTGACGCGGAGGGAATCAAACGACGAAGCCCTTGTTATTAGCATGCCGCGAAGCGGCATCGTCTCTGGTGAACATGTCACCGCACTTGCAGCCATAGGGATGACAAGAGAAACTCTTCTCTCTGAATCCAGGTGTCTTCTCATGTCTCTCTGATCTCTGGCACCGTGGTCGCATCCAGCAATGGGACAAAGGAGCGGCCACTCTTGAAGGTCCTTCATTTTGAAGGATATATGTCCACTGTTCGCAGTTTACCGCACGGGCAATCGCAGTCATATAAGAAAAAGAGTTTCTCGGCATGGATTTTCTTGTGTTTCGTCATGTCGCCATTGCGTGTCGCTAGATCCCCACAAATGTCGCGCTTAAAGCTCCATGAGGCCTGGTTTTCTGCTTTTTCCGCGGTTGTGAGCCTGTGCGCTGGCTGGGACGTCCGCGTGGAGGAAGCTTCCCTTCGCCGCGCTGTAGAAGGGCCAGCAATGTTTTCCCTACTTGTTCTAAGGAGAGCGCTTTCTCTGGACCCCTCCATGGGTGCTGCAACGTCGCTGGCGGCTGGTATCGCTAGCTTGGATGAAGGGACGAGAATCACAAAGGAGAATGTTGAAGTGGAGGGTAATGGCCGCTGCAAAGGGGGTCGCAGTCGGGAATCCGATTGGACTACTGCACGCAAATGATCAGCGGGAAATTTTTGGTTATTATTGAAGACGTACGAGAGAAAAGTAAAGTCCGTCATCGCATACTATCCTTTACCGAAAGATATAAGTACGCGTCGAGAAATGAGGGACTTAGATGCGTAGCCGCGCACCGTCTCCCACTCCCACTCTGACAAATCTTCTCAGATATCCTAATCAGAGGCTCCGAATTAAATGGTAGCTCATCTGCTATGTCTACATATTTTTATTTCCTTCGACATTTTACTGACTACTTCGTTGAAGTCAGCGATTATTGGCGCCGATTCAGCCCGGCTTCTCTACCGTTTCGCCGAAGATTGCGATGTTGTGTCTGGAGCGTGCCTGTCCTCTGGGACCTTTCGACGGGGCGCTCTTCCAGCGGAACAATGGCAACATGCCCTTCAGAATTCGTGAGCTGTTCTACTCTTTTATAGTAGCAAACTGAGACTCTTCTAGCGTCTTGTGGCATCATGTTCGAAGGGATGGTTAAATTGACAAAGGCTCTCCAGAACGACAGATTCGGACCATCATGAGGAAGGGTGGCACAAACAGATAGATGGTCGAGGCGTGTAGTACAAAGACATTTAAATAATTACAACAGGCATCGTTCGAGGCGAGGCGCAAAACAACGGAAATAACCAACAGGAAAAAAAGGTGAAAAATCCGGAGGTGACGACAATAAAAATTATGTAAGACGAGTAAGAAGATGCTTCATATATCCACTCCATCGGCGTTGACCCGGAGCGAATCAAACGATGAAGCCGTTATTCTTGGCATGGCGCTTCGCGGCATCGTCTCTGGTAAACACGGTGCCGCACTTGCAGCCGTAGGGCTCACAGGAGAAACCCTTCTCCTCATGTGTCTTCGAGTGTCTCTTCATGTCCCTCTGGTCTCTGGTGCGCTGGTCGCATCCGGGAAAAGTGCAAAGTAGCGGCCACTCCTGAGGGTCCTTGTCCTGCGGCCGGGTCCGCTGGCACTTCCTGCGAGCTAGGGGTACCGTTGGTGCACCAACAATTGCCGCCTTCCCTCCGGCACGGCGCGTCGTCGCCTTTCTCTTCGTCGTCGTAGAGGGCCCAGGGATGTTCGGTCTTGACGTCGGGGCCAGTGCGCTACTCGTGAAAGGGCCCGCCGTGGTTTGCGGTAGGAGACATAAGGGAGCATCTTGCGGAAGGAAGGCAACGAATCGTTGGTAAAACCTTGAGGAAGGGGTAAACTTGAGTTTTGTGGGATGATTTAGGTAACAACATACGTGGGGTCCTGCGGGTCCTCGAAGAATTCCTGCTCTGATGCGAGAAAGTCGCAGTTGTATATGTGGAATAGATAGCTATAGGGAGGAGTCTCAGCACCATGACGCGCCAATGGGATAAGGTGTTGCTTACTTTTCCTCAATGAAAACTAGCTGCTGGTAGCTCATTGGGATGAACACATCCAGTGTGGGATCGTAGCCACAAGTAAGACCCTTATACGAGTTAAAATAAAGAGGGATCCCGACGACGGGAGGGATATAGGGGAGGATGGTGAATATATCGATTGGGCTTGGTTGAAGTTGGGAAGATTGGGGAGTGGCATTCATGGTTGGGACCTTGGGAAGATTGGGGAGTCGTAGCCTGTTTCTGACCCCCATTTTATATTCCAAGGACGTCCGGCTCACCGTTGCGAACGCTCGATAGAATCTGGCCGAACGCGTTCAGGGTTCAGACGCGTCCTCCCGTTTAGGGCAAATCCTGCAGCTTGAACAATGGCGGAGGTGAAATCAGCAGATGGAAGCTTCCCCATTTGGCATCACCGACCAATTTTCTAACAGACCGGGGGTATTTCGTATAGATCTGGAAAGCTCTAATTCGTTCGGTTGGATTGGAAGCCTGAGCTTGGACCATCCTGACTCATAGCAAGCTTCCGCTAAGAGCGAGTGATTTAGCTTTAGAAGTGGGACGGTAAGATGCCGGCGAGTGGCGACCTCCTGTCGCTGTGATGTTCTCTATTGGATGTGACCTATACGCTGGAATACCTGCAATTTTGGCTACACGTAGCGCCTATAACAAGGATTTGATAAGCCGTTATGATATGCTTTTCCTGAAGGAATGACTGAACGCCTCCACCCATGATGGTCTCTCATATCTCCGCCTAGTGGCATCAAGGCGACCCCGGAAATCGGGACAGTAATTGGGCGCAAGAAATAGTCAATCAGAATACAGATTGTCGCTATGTGGGAGTATGGAATGGAGGAAATACCGCACCTGAAGGTGAATGTGTCTGTCAACGCGATGCGCGGCGCCGTGCCGGGCGTGTAGACCGCTCCACATGCCCATCGCTAGCCCAAGTCCCAGATAGGTTGGAATCTGACCAACGGCCTAAGCCCGGCATGAAGGAGGGGCCACTTCTCCCGGGTTTCCGATTGGACAATCGGCAGCGTTGCGAACGTCAGGGCGGGCTTGGAACAATCAGTGCGAAACCCGTGGCTGGAGATGTGGCGCCGTTTGCACAAATAGCCTTTTAAGGCAGGCGAGCTGCCTCGGCAGATTCCGCGGGCCATCGCGTACCACGCGGTCTGCGTGATCCGTTCTCTCGAAATGCGCTTGGCGCGCTTTGCCCGGGCATGGTCCCGGACTTGTAACCCGTGTTGCGATGCGCAGCCTTTGTGCATTATCTCAAGCGCTTTCAGAACGTCCGGCCTCCATCGGACTTTTGTCACTAAGCAATCGTTCAACACACTGCGGGGTTCGGATGGACGGCAACTAAGCTGTGCGATGAGTGTCAGGCCACAGCCAGGTGCGCGTACTTTCTAGCTATCTAACGCAGCAAGTTAGATAGTTGTGTAACGCCTCTTCTGCTTTAATATGTCCGAGATTTGTTGGGGTCCAGGCCATGAGCTCCTTCATAGCGCCTCCTCGAACGATAGTTCTTAAGAGTATCAACAGGCTCGAGAGTGGGTATCTTCCCAACTCTCGAGGTCTTTCGGATACGATCTTTGTCGGTGCATGATGCGTGAAATACATGTGCTCAAACTACAATTCATAGGCGCTCGGAAAGACAATTGGTCGAGATAATAGTATTGTAGTTCGCAGTCTGGCACAACGAGCAAGAGTGTGTCCTTGCCGTTTGGAGGCAATTTTATTTGGGTCCTGAGCGTGCGGGAGACTTCGTCGAGATCTTCACATTGCCAAAACCATGTTTACTCGGTACAATAATTACAGAAGCACAAAGAAAGATTTTACTACGTTAAATCAAGAGAAAAAGGTCGTACATACAAAGGCACAAGTAACATATAGACGATAGCATAAATAACGGCAAATCGGATAGCAATAAAGGATGAATAGAGAGGGGAGCGCGTAGTTGGTGTTGAAGAAAGGGGCAGAGTAATGTAAGGTCCGTCGCTTTGAGGATGTTTCTTCCCTGTCGGAGTCGAGGTGTTGGGGTATCCCAGCGCACATTCTAGCAGAACATGTCGAGGGTTAATGCTGATGTAGTTGGTTCAATCGCGATGTTCTTCGGGAGGAGGCAGGCCGCCGCCGCCGTTTTCAGGCGGCGAGAAGACTTCCTGGAACTTGGATCTAGACGGGTCGCCGTCCGCTGGGGGTTCCTCACCTGGAGGAGGAGCAGGAGCAGGAGCAGACCGATGTCGGTCCCTATCCCTGTCTCTGTCTCGATCCCTATCCCGATCCCTATCGCGGTCCCTGTCACGGTCCTTATCCCGCCGCCTCTCCCTATCCCTGTCATCATACTCGCGATGCCTTCCCGAAGACCGATACTCGTCCTCGTACCTCCTGGACCTGCCATACTTATCCTCATAGTACCGGTCCTTGTCACGCTCCCGATCCCGATCCCGCCTCGAGGAGGACTTGTAGTAGTCATCCCTATACCCACGGTCATATTCGTCGCGGTCTCGTCGTCGCTCACGGTCCCGATCCCTGTCTCTGTCGCGATCCCGTTCTCGCTCGCGGGGGTAGTCGACATACGTTGGGGTAAACGGCACGCCACTGCCTGAGGCGCCATGGGCGGAGAGCGGTGCATCCTCGTGGACGACACGCAGCGGCGGATCAGTGGGCCGAGAGGAGCCGCCAGGAGCTGTGTCGCGTCTGCTTCGTTCACGGTCGCGGTCGCGATCCCTGTCTCTGTCTCTATCGCGGTCGTCATACCGTCTCGAACGGCTGTCGTAGTAGTCCCTGCTGTAGTCCCTTGTGTCCGAGCGATGGCGCGTGTGTGAGGATCGGTACTCTTTATCCCTGTCTCTGTAGTAAGGGTCGTCCCGACTTTGATCACGATAGCGCTAAACTCGTAATGAGGATGGTGCTTTATGTGTACTTTGCCGTCTGGACTCACGTCTGACGTGTAACGGGCGGTTTCTGAACGCTTGATGTCGTCGCGTGACCTGTAGCGGTCATCGTCTCGACGATCATAGTCATACTTCGCGGATCGACTTCTTTCGGGGGGCCTCTGCACAGAAAAACAACAGATAAATATGGCCTGATCTCGAAGCGAACACTAAACGCACCTGGGAGGATGAGCGTGCCATCATCTCAGCTTCCTTGTCGCGGTGGCGAGATGAAGGCTGCCGTGCCATATCCACAGCCGGCGGCTGCTCGTGCCCTCGCCTGGATGATTCTTTCCGCGATAGATTGGCGGAGGACATGTGCGGGTCTGGCTGCATTTCCGTGTTGAATTGCACCCTGGGCGACGGGGCCTTCCGAGGGAGGGGTGGGGGTGACTCGGAATGGCCCCGCTGGATGTCCTGTGGGTGCGGCGGTTGTGGGGTGTCATAGTCATTGGGACGGTGGTCAAATTCTCGAAGGATGTTCTAACTCAAAAGTCAGAGGAGGTTAAACAGTAGAATGAGTATGCAACGCACCTCGACTTCGTGATGCAGGGCCTTTGCATTCTCCTGGAAGGTCGCCACCTCGTCCAGAGTCTTCTTGGGCAACTTCCCCTTGGACGGAGCGCTCTTCGTCAACCTGCAGGCCTGATGAGCGACACAATTGCGATGCAAGGCTTCACTCACTTTGCAGCCTGCTTCCTATACTTCTTCAGCGACTCCTTCCTGATAATGTGCGGGTTCTGTTCAAGCATATCCTTCGTCTCCTCCAACAGCCGATGCCCATACTGCAACAGCTCCTTCTTCTGCCCAAGCTGTTCATCGCGCTGAGGGTGTCCGCGTCCATTCCCGTGTTCATTGCCGTTCGGTATCGGTACCGGCGCCTGCGAGTCGGGAGACTGCGGCACTGGATTCGGAGGCGCTGGCTGCGATTTGTCCTTGCGCCGGAGAAATGAGAAGAATGAGTCGTTCCCTCGGTCGCGCTGGCCGAATTTGAGCGGGGGCGGAGGTGTCATATGTGGTTGTCGTTATCGTACGTGTGCACCGGCGTTTCCAGGTGTTGGTAGGTATCTGAAGAGCCTGCTCTTGGGGGTATAAGATACAGTGAGCGTGACGCGATTGCGTACGGGTCGGACGAGGCTGTGGGCTTCGGGTCCAAACAAAGCCAATTATCGGCTCCATCGGAGATTCCACGAACCACTTTGTTGTCTCTCTTCACATTGACAATAATTCCTCACTAAGGTTCTCTACAACGAGAGTCAGAGGCGGAGAAGATACTCAACGGCTGATGAGTATCCTCTTAAGTTGTCTGATAGACTTAGCTTCGCTCGCCCTTGTCCCACCTATAGTCGGACGTTTCTCAAACGTTTCTGATAGCTCTTGGGAAAAGAACATATTGTATCCTAGAGACCTTCGACGTGAATCAAGCTCACCGCAATTAGTTATCATTCACCTTTGTTTTGCACCCCGGTTCTCAATTTAACACTGGCGCATCTTTGTAGAGTCACTACGACCTGGACCGAAAGGCTCGTCATGATTCCCAATCGCTTACTTTCACAAAGGAGTCAGTTTGCTCGGGCTTCTCCGCACAATACAGCTCAAGACTTTCGCTGCTGCCGTTATTATCTCTCTCGTCTCCATCAATGAAGCGCAATCTACCAAAATGGCTACCCATACTGGGGAATCTACAGTCGTACATGGTTTCCTTGCTGCTTACTCCCAGCTTAATCTTGACATTGAGCCACAGCTGGCCTACGGGCTTATAGAAGAACCAACACCTCAGATGTTGTGAACAATGCCGTTCACCCACCTTCCGAATACCGGCCACCAGAATCGGCATAGAGGTGTAAAAGCCTACTCTATGACGAATTCTACTGTTAAACGTTAATGATCCACGACTGAATCTGCCCCATTTCTCATCGCCGCTGGAGATGAATCCAAAAATAGACATAGGGGTGAGGTGGGATATATAAAGCAATTTTTACTTGATTTGTTCCATAGCCATCGTTGCGTCGCGTCGAATACTGCGAACCGCTGCGCAGAAAACCCCGCGCTTTCGAGGTGCATTGCGCGTGCTGATCGAATAAACGCATGCTACCTTATTGCGTACTTACTGTGAGCATAAACCCTCAACACTCCCTCCTTCTCAAGCTGTTCCGCACTCGATGCGTTATGATCGACGACTACAGCATGAGAAATTCGCCAAAGCCATGAGACGAGCAATAAGCTACCGCCTTTCTTAAATTCTTTAGCCTCCACTCTGGCGAATTTCCGGCCTCAATCCAGCCGCTGTTTGGCGGCCTGTAATCATATGAAAAGCCTGCCGTTCTCGAGGATGTCTGCCTAATTTTCTCGGATAAAAAGCACTCTTTGCTATGATTGAATGTCCTTCGCTGATGTCCCATAGACTGGAGTTAAGAGCCGTCGGCTGATGGAGAGTTTCGAACTCAGCCACGCGACTGAATATAAGCCCATCGAGAAGTTGACCAGAGACTCGATGCCTCACATCATAAGACCACAGACATGTCGGTTCATCTAAAGCGAGCTTCGACAACATTGGGCTTGGCGCATCTTGGCGCTCATTCAAAGGGCGAATAACCTTGCATAACCCCGGAAAATCTTGCGTGGTTATTCCATATCAATTGTTTCTCGGTAGACGCGGAAGAACGCCCATAGAACCGACAATGCCGTCTTGCTCTAGAGTCTAGTACTGCGCAGGGGGGCGGAAACACTATAATATGGTTAGTCCTTAGTCCAAACAAGAGTCGCTCGAGGTCCTCTTCGATTGCTCGTCTACACTTGCACTCAAAACTTGCCAGCGTGTCACATTCAAAATGTTGCAATTTATTGCTCTCCTCCCAACTCTTCTGGTGTTGGGAGCTTCTACCACCTCAGCGACGCTCGTCATTCGACAGTCCCAAACATATGCCTGCAAATGTTACGCTGGGGAGTCCTGCTACCCCAACACAAGTGCCTGGCAGGCTCTCAACACGACAGTCCAAGGAAATCTCCAAGTAGCATTGCCTCCTGCTGCTCCCTGCTTCAACTCCGTCGCGGGCATCCAGACGTACGATGCGAATAGATGCCAGCAAGTTCGGTCTAGTTTCAGCAATCAGCAATGGACGTAAGCGCCTTTGCTTCAGCCTCTGGATCTGGTTCCGTCTAATTCTGGAGCAGGACCGACCACCCGATTGCTAACATGTGGACCTACTGGACGAACGAGACCTGCTCGCTCTACTCCTTCAACCCTTCCGCGAGCTGCACGCGAGGCTACTACGGCGACTACGTGATTCTGGCGAAGACAAGGGAACACATCCAAGCAGGCGTCAACTTTGCACGAGATCGAAACCTGCGCCTCGTCATCCGGAACACGGGCCACGACTTCATGGGCCGCTCGACGGGCTATGGGTCGCTGATCATCAATACGCACAGCTTCAAGAGCGTGTCGTTCACTACACAGTATACTGGGCCAGGCAGCTACCGCGGAGGCGCTGTCACTGTTGGCGCTGGTATCCAGGTTCGCGAGCTTTACCGCCTGGCAAATGCAAGGAGTCCGCCTGTTGTCGTTGTCGGAGGAGAGTGTCCGGTATGTGCTTCTGAGCTTATTCACATACGTCACGTTCACCCCCGCGAAGACTGTTGGGTTGGCCGGTGGTTACATTCAAGGAGGAGGTCATGGCCCGATGTCGTCGTTTTATGGAATGGGTACGTCTTCGTCATGCTCGGGGTCGTTAGTCGGTGATATATTACTCGATGTTGACATCTTCGCCTCTATCATAGGCGCCGATAATGCGCTCTCATTCGAGGTAGTTACTGCGAGTGGGGAATTCGTGACTGCAAACGAAGTTGAGAACCCGGATCTCTTCTGGGCGCTCAAGGGCGGTGGACCGAGCACCTTCGGCGTCGTCGTTTCAGTCACCGTGAAGACCTTCCCGGAAGTGCGAACATCAGGCGTCAGCCTGGACATCAGCAGCACCAACAGCGCCATCTTCTGGCAGGGCGTAGCCGCGCTACACGACCTCTCCAACCGCTGGGTCGAGAACGGGATGTTCGTCTACTACGAACTGAGCAACGGGCGCCTACACGTCCAGCCAATGGTCGGCCCGAACATGACCGCTTCGCAGATCAACGCCGTCGTGCAGCCAATGTTCGATAGGCTTCGCTCGCAAAACGTCCCATTCACCACCCAGACAAGGGAGTTCCCAACATTCTTCGACCTGTACATCGGCATGTTCGAGGACGAGGGCGCCGGCGTCAGTGCGCTCACCGGCGGTCGCATCTTCAGCCGACAGGACATCTCGTCGAACGCGGCCCGCATCATCCAGGCGTACCAGACGGTGACAAATAATGGCGCGTTCATCGTTGGGCACATCGTCGGCCCTGGGACGGGTGCGCCGGTGGTCGACAACGCGATCCATCCCGTGTGGCGTAACGCAGCGAGCTTCAGCATCACGTCGTACGCAGTCGCAGGGAACGCCGCCCTATCGGAGAAGGCGAGGGCCCAGAATATCATCACGAACGTCGTTGGAAGGGCGCTCAGAGATGCTAGCCCGAATGGCGGTGCGTATGTCAACGAGGTGGGTTGCTTTCCTAGTATGCCGACTCGTTATTTTGATTATCACACGACAGGGAGATTTGGAAGAACCAAACTGGCAACAAGCGTACTGGGGCTCAAACTATCCAAGACTGTATGAGCTGAAGCAAAAATGGGACCCGAATGGCGTCTTCTACGCCAGAACTACACCAGGGACGGAGAACTGGGAGGTTATCGACTACGGAACGAGGTTGTGCAAGAGGCTGTAAGGTAACGTGTAATATGAAACTTCGTGTGAATGAATTATACTTCGGACCTGCGTTCACGCCGCTATATGCCACCCACAAAATCTGACCAGGAATTTCTCGAGAGGGTGTAACTGATAATCCCCCACGCTCCAGACGCGCCGTCTCATGTCCGACCAGCCTAAGCTACTGACAACGCCCTGGCAGATACGGAGGGCTTCCGAAGCGGTTGGCCGCTCATGGGGGTTTGCCCTCGTCATTTGCCTCCCCAAATCCCGGAACATTTCGAGACCTTCGTATTTCTATGCTTTCGTCAAAGAAGGCCCTCAGTTGTCTCCTAGGAAGGCAGCTCACCTGGATGACCCTCAAGACAACGTTTCCCAGCTGGTATATATCGAGCTTGAATGCATCGAAAGGGATCGTGGTCGAGAACTCTGGTACTGTCTTGTCTTGTCCGCACCGTCCCAACATAAGTGCGGGCTTCATCATAAATTGTTCCGATATGTCGAAATCGATAACATAGTATTTCACAGGGCGCACTTTCCAGCGGTCCCGCCACTTAAACGTCTTTCCGAACGAGCCATCGTGGCTGAACCAGTTGCTGTAATGGAACCCTTTGGGGATGACGCGTGATGGATCCATCATGAGATTGAAATAGCACATATCGCTGGACAAGGTCAAAAGGGGGCGAAGGGTGCCGCGCCTTCATAACGTACCGGTGAGCAACGAGGTTCTCGTGCATGAGCTCTAATCCCTGAACGAGCATGAGGTTCTGGAAAACGATAATGAGGTAAAGTATGCATACCTGAAGAAACTGCAATATCGCCTCCGCAAATTCTCCAACTCGTCGAAACGGAAGGGCGTCGAAAGGATACAGGCAAGGCATCACCAGTATCGCCCAGTCATCGTCCGCAGGGATAGGGATAACGTCAAGGATAGGGCAGATACAATTCCGTGGGTCGCGTCTAATTGTCTCAGTGGAGAAAAACAGACCAAGGGTGATCTCATTTGTGTTCGTCCTGACTCGTTTCAGAACGACCTTCTTCCCGTCCCGCACGGACACGCCATCAAGAACAAAACTCCAGCGCTCAGGTACGATAGGTGTAAAGTCAATACTCTAGAAGACAAAGGACATACAGGAAGTAGTTCATCTTCATGGGTCCCCTGGAAGGGATGGCTTGGCGTCCTGGATGGCTTCCAGTTGGGTTGATACCTGCGCCGGAGTTGATAGCCGCGCGACAAGAGGAAAGGTTGCAATCGAGCCCAGAAGAGCTCGGATTGAGAAAGACGAGGAGGTGGATCATGTTTTTGGATGTTCAGCATTCTGTCGTCACAGGCAGAAAGAGAAACAACCCCTATTTGTGTGGTCGCCCGGCATCACGGCATTCGCCGATTCTAGTCCCAACGGGCAGACTCATTCCCATTCCGAGATAACAGTTGACGGTTGAACGTTGAGTACCTAAGGGGTCAGACTCGTGAGTAAGACGCCTGTCTTCTGAGCGCTGATCTACTCCTGATTCCATTGGATAAGACTTGTGCAGCTCTACGAAGCTATGTATATTTGAGTCGTTCTTTCCGTTGATAGGCTCTGATGGACACCTTCCACTGCTGGGTACTACGAAGGAGGCACCTCAGTCTGTCACGCCCAGGCATGACCATGTGTATGCCAACGATCCTTCCAGATCTTCAGAGTCTGGTACGTCTGTTAATTGTCCCCATCGCGTGATGCATTCGCTCCTGAAGGACCCAAGCAGCCCATCAAATCAGCAACGCCGAAGCTGGGCCGTCTTGCGGTAAGATCCCTGAAGCAGCCCTTGTTATTAAATAACTATTGATTTGATTTCTCAGCAGCGACTCGGACACACTTTCCGGTAGAAGAACTTCTTCAAGAACAGATGACTCCGAGTCGCAACGGATCACACGACGGACTGGTGGATAGTCAAAGTAAGCAGTGTTCCTCACTATTATTGTTTACTGGAGCACTTATGTCAAAACTTGAAAGTTCAGGGTCAAGAAGTAGTGACGGCATACAATTCTACAAAGGATAGATCCACCGCCAGGGAGCGAATACTCGATTCCAATATTATGTAATGCCTCGCATTGTTTCCTCACAGCCAATGCGCCGAACCCACTGTCTTTCACACACCATGTAGTCCTGTTGACAAGCCTCTCGTATTCAAGTTCGGGACGATCATTCTCACTCTTGTACGCTCTAGAGTTCATTTTACCTATACTATATAGCTTCGTTGGTTTCATTTTTGCAACCTTTACCACCCGCTTTTACCGCCTTCTTGAATTATTCCGTTCATGTGGTAGCTATTGGGCTCTCGTCAGCCTTTCAGTCTGAAATTGGCGCACACACACCCAGGGTGTGCACCTGCCGGATGGCGTCTTCTACGCTCGGGACGGAGAAATTAGGTTATCGACTCGGCAACTAGGAGCGGTGTGCGTGAGACAACATGCACTAAGAAATGTCGTCTCAATTGTTGTGAACGCAATATAGTTTGTGCTCGCTACTTTCACATTACCGCGTTCCACCCACAGAATCTGACAAGGAATTTTTCGAAGGAGTATAGTTGAAAATCCCCCGTGCCCCAAACGCGCCTTCTCTTGTCCCACCAACCTAAGCTAGCAACAAGATCCTGGCACACCCGGAGCGCCTCCGATGCGGTTGGTCGTTCCTGAGGGATTGGCCTCGTCATTTGCTTCCCCAGATTCTGGAACACTTCAAGTCCTTGGTACTTCTGCGTCATCGTCAATTGATGCTTTGAAACATCACCGGAGTAGAGTATGGCTTACATTGACCATTCTCAGTATAACGTTCCCCAACTGGTAGATATCAAGCTTGAAAGCATCGAAAGGGACCCTTTTGGAGAACTCGGGCGCTGTCTTGTCTTGTCCGCAGCGTCCCAACATAAGTGCCGGACTCGTCGTGAACCGCTCCGATATGTCGAAATCGATTATGTAGTACTTCACGGGACGCACTTTCCAGCGTTGACACCATCTGAACTTCTTGCCGTATAATCCGTCGTGGCTGTATAATTCACCGAAATGGAACCCTTTTGGGATCACACGCGAGGCGTCCATCATGAAGTTGAAGTAACACATATCGCTAAGCAAGGGTAAGTAGGTGCCAACGGGGCTCTGCCTTTCCAGCTTACCGATGCGCGACGAGGTTCTCATGCATGAGCTCCATTCCCTGGAGAGGTGGACGTCAGCTTTGGGAAATGAGAGTGCAGCAAGGTATACCTGCAGAAACTGCAACATCGCCTCGGCAAATTCTCCAACTCGTCGAAACGGAAGGGCGTCGAAAGGGTACAGACTGGGCATCACCAATAACGCCCAGTCATCGTCCGCAGGGACAGGGATAACGTCAAGGATAGGGCAGATACAATTCCGTGGATCCCACCTAATTGTCTCAGTGGAGAAAAATAGACCAAGGGTGATTTCGTTTGTGTTCGTCCTGACTCGTTTCAGAACGACCTTCTTCCCATCCCGTATGGACACGGCATCAAGGACAGAAGGCCAGATCTCAGGTCCAGTAAGGGTGAAGTTACAATTCTAGGAGACGAAGGACATACGGGAAGTAATTCATCTTCATGGGGCTCCTGAATGGGATGACTGGGCGTCCTGGACGGTTTCCAGTTGGGTTGATATCTGCGCCGGAGCTGGTAGCCGCGGGACAGAAGAAAAGGTTGCAATCGAGCCCAGAAGAGCTCCGATTGACAAAGAAGAATCGGTGGGTCATATTTCTGAAAGCCCGACATTGTGGAGAGGAGAAAGAAGTTCTCTAGCTCTGCCAAGATTCTCCTTATTTGTCTTTGTCTAGCCCGGAACGACGAACAGCTTATAGTTTACTTTCTACAATGCCAGCAAGCACCAAGCTATTGGAGTGCTGGGTTCTTGTGGTAAGCACCACCTTCGTCCCATCTTGCACGGTTTCCTCAGCCCATGCCAAAATACCGTCGATCAGGCGATCCATGTCTTCCTTGGTGTTTCCTGCATGCAAGCAGACGCGGACCCGATCTTTTCCTTTTGGTACGGTCGGCCATGTTATAGGTCTAGCATTAATCCCGAGCGCGAGAAGATACGCAGAGAGGGGTCGTGGGTGGGGGGTCATTATAGGTATGATGGGTGAAGGATCCTGGTGCGAGACTTGGCTCAAGTGGGAAGGTAGGGAAACAAGGGAGGGTGGAATCTGTCGGGATTCGAGAAGAGGGCGTAGAGTATCCGTGAAGTACGCTGATAGATCTAAGAGGCGTTTGGATAACTAGAGGAGATTTAGGAGACGCTTCAAGGGCACTGGAAGAAGGGAAACTTACGTGTTGTGCAGTTCCGTTGGTGAGCATGTCGAATGAACAGTCTCCTGCGATGATATTCGCGTAACTCAACGACGTGGTGTAGATGAGAGAACGGGCATAATTGAGGAGATAGTCGCGAACCAAAGTGTTGGTCAAAAGGACGGCTGGAAAAATATTAGCTTCGGACTTCCGTCAAGAACGATTGTTACCCACCTCCAGTAGCAGCCAATGCCTTCCCAAATGTGTGAAGTCTTGCCAACACCCGGTCCTCCAAGCCTAACATAGCAACTCGACCGCGGCCTTGAGGGCCATATATGCCGGTCGAATGCGCTTCGTCGACCACCAGGTATCCGTTCCTCGCCGGGAACACTTCGTCCAGCAGGTCCACAATCTCCACTAAGGGCGCAAATGTCCCGTCCATGCTGTACAGGCTCTCCACAGCCAGAAACACGCTGTTCTCGCCTGCCGCCAGCCCCTTCCTCTCCTCCCGCAACCTCATCAACACCCTCTGAAGGTCCGACACAGAGTTGTGGCTGAAGGCGAACTGTGCGTCGCGTGCACGCGAGGCCCTGATCCCGTCGTGGACCGACGCGTGGATGTACTCATCATACACGACCACGTCGCCCGGCTGAGGAATACACGAGAAGAACCCTACATTCGCGTCGAACCCCGAGTTGAAGAGCAGCGCTGTCTCCGATTTGAAGAAGTCTGCGAGCCGAGCCTCGAGTGCGGCGTGTGCACGGCCGTTCACGAGCAGACGCGATCCCCCGGATCCAAGGACATCCGGAGCCGCAGAGAGGCGTTGGAGGAAGTGTGCTCGGAGAGCGGGGGAGTTTGAGAGCGAGAGGTAGTCGTTTGAGCTGAAGTCGATGAGAGGTGAGTTGGAGGAGGATGTGTTCGGATCTGGGAGTCGCCGTCGGATCCAGCGTTTTTCTCGTGATTCAAGCGCGGATTCAAGGCTCTTTTCGAGGGCAGAACTGTGTGCCTTCTTGCTAGCCATGGTCACTGATTGTGGTGGTCGATGTGAATGCTGTGGAGTCCGAATCGACCCGGGTTAAACGCCACCAAGTGCTACCGGCTTCTCTGCTCGTATGGATTAGGGGAGCAGGGAAATAAGGTCTTTCTGTGAGTCAGAGCAGGCATAGTCGTAAATGTAATGGATGTAGAACGGACTTTGTGAAAATCGAGGATGTAGTTTAAAGGAACGAGGAGTCGGCGATTTTCGGCCATAACCGAACGTTCAAAAGCGCTACAATACAAAGTGCAATGGGGCAGCATGAAGGTGCATGAAAAATTACAAGGAGATCGTTGAATGTAAAATGTGAGTAGGAGACAGCACGTCCGAGGATAATGTACGCGGACAGGAGGAAGAAGAGACCGCAGCATCTGATCGAAGCAGTTCAATCCTGCAGGGCCTCGATCTCACGGGTACTCGTATCCAAGAAGCTCTCATAGACATCGCTGTATCCCACTGCAATTGCAATTGTTCAGGCTTCAAGAATGCCCTAGGAAAACAACATCACATACCAGGTGTTTTCGCCAGTGCTCGATATCGTGCAATGACCTCCCGGTTGTGTGTAATGGCGGCTAGCTGGGCATGTTTTATGGTCCCTGCTCCTCCATGAGATCGTCCAGAAGGCGAAGGCGAAGAACAGATCTAGAAAGCTGACGCACCTGATACATGAACCACGTTTGGGATAAACCTCGCTCCGTCGATACTTGTTATCAGTGTCAAAGCCCCCCAAGCGATCTTATGCTGATCTCGCGCAACGCGTATGATACAAATGTTCGTTGTCGGCGAGAAATACTTAACTGGGAATGCGGTCAGTTATCTGTTCCACGAGAGAAGCCCACAACGCACTGGTCAGAGAAAGTCCAACAGCACCCCAACCAGTGTCTCCAAAGTTAGCCAACACACTCTGCCTCAACGCGTTCCATATTATCTTCCCGTCGAGTTTTAGTCCATTCCCTGTGGGCGATTTTCCAAGCTGTGCGGTTCCCTGAACGACGGGTATGAATTCAACGAGGATCCAACGGTTCTAGCCACTTCCCAAGTTCGGTTTGCAGCAAAAGATGGGAACAAAAAGACTTCCTCACCTTAAAGCGGACCATCTTGAGGCTTTCCGAACAACAAAATTTACCACTAAACCGCAGGCATTGCAATTGAGAGCGTCAACAGAAGCAAAAGAGGTCTGTTTTGGGAGCCCAGTAGCCGGCCCGGTCGCGCAAGTCGGAGACCGAATTCTCGGGCAATAGCGATAGCTGACTCACCCCAAAGCAACGGTGTTCAATCTCAAATGTTGGGTCACACAAACGGGAGGAAAATCCTAATCGCTAAGGGACGTTTACACCTACGCGAACCAGAGTCATTCGGTCGTGTAAGTCGCATTCGCGCCGCCCTACCGTTCAAAGTTTACTCATCAAAGTCGTCTGTCAACAAGCGCTCACAAAGCGGCTGTTTCTAGTCATCTGCATGCAAGACGCTCGGTACCGCCACAACTTGACACCCGAACGCATAAATACATTTGATTCACATCCAAGAACCCACCTCCCTTGACTACCTACCACCATGGCCTCAGTCATCACTGTGCAAGCAGCTGAGCACCCCATCAAGTCAGTGACGGTGTTCAAGTCCTCAAAGGCAGAAGTCGTCCGCACTTTCAGCCTCAGCTTCTCCGTGAGTTCAATTTCCCTTCCTTTCGATATCTTCGGTACGAAATTGTCGTATGGCGCAACAGAAGGGGCAGAATAAAGTGCTCATACGAGGCCTTCCGAGCACCATCGACACCGACTCTGTTCGAGTTTCTGGGTTGGGGGAGGCGAGGCTGTTCGACGTCGTTTGTACTGTAGGCAGCAGCAAGGCTGCGTCGTATGCCTCTGATAGCTCATCTGAGATCATTCGTACTCTAATAGTGAGGAAACTTGCACTTGAGAGTGAGAGGGCTACCAGAGAGCAGGAGTCTCAGCTGCTCCTGAAGTACGCACAGACCTTGAGCGGCGAGCACGCCACCCCCACCCAGATGGGTCAGTTTTTAGAAAGTTATGTTGAGAGAGAGCGTAATAGTCTGAACGCTGTGAGTACATGGGTCGCTTATGAGAGTCATCGTTATTGAGCTTTGGGTGGATTTATAGCGCGCCGAACTTAGCGAGAAAATCGTCGAACTCAACCGCCAGATTGAGGCTGAGCAGCATAAAACCTCTTCGAAGCAAGGGACCGCTAACGGTCAAGTCGATATCGTCATAGCCGCTGACGAGGATACTACCGTCGAACTCAAGCTGACCTACAGTAAGTCGTCATTCAATCCTTCAGCTTTATTGCCCGTCTTGATCACATTATCACTTCCCAGTCGTGAGTGGGGCACAGTGGAAGCCAATCTATGAACTTCATGCCACTATGGAGAATGGAAAACCATCCTCCTGTGTTACCCTCCATTACCGAGCCAGGGTTAAACAGAGCACAGGGGAAGATTGGACCAACGCCGCACTCACCTTGAGCACTATCGCATCCGACACCATCGTAAGGCGCATCCCCCAGCTGAGGACAATCACCATGCGCCCGAAGGCGCCGTTCACCCTCTTCGGCCAAGCGCCAGCCTTCGGACGTCCAATGAATGTCAACGTAGCGCAGTCGGGTCCGAGATTCGGGGCGGGTGCTGCTCCCTTCGGGAGCAACGTCGTCCAGCAGGGCCTTGGTGCTTTCGGACAGCCCCAACAGCCAGCCCAACAGCAGCCCCAACAGCGGCCGTTCGGAGCCGGCTCTTTTGTTCAGCGCCTGCTCAGCAACGCAGCCGACTACATTCGCCGCTTTTGGAGCTCCACAGACTTCTTCCGCTGCATTCGGCGGTGGGGGACAGGGGATGCAGATCCCACCTCAGGTACTGGGCAGCCGCAACAACCATTCGGCGCCGCGAGTGTTGCACTCAAGCGCCGTCGCTGCTTACGAGGCAGAGCTAGCGGCGGCAGAGGCAATACCTTGCCTGAGGAGGATGACGATTTCGAGGCAGTTCCGACGCCAAGCGCTATCACAGAGCCCACGACCATCGTTTCAGAGACGGCCGATGGCGATCTCGTTCTCTGTACATGGGGAGACGACGATCCCGAGCGATGGCGTCGACCACCAAGTCTCCATAGCACTGTGCCCTTCGAGGCGAAGATATCGTACATTACGGTCCCTCGAATGGACCCTAAGTGTCTTTGCAGGTGAGTGAAGACGTGTTATTCGTGTTTAATTCAGCTTCTAAATGCCCGTTAGTGCGAAGTTGAGAATAGCAGCGAATATCGACTGCTCGCTGGGTCGTTACCGTTATTCTCGACGATAGTTACGTCTCAAAGACGTCAATCAACGTAAATAGTCTTCGTTCAACGCGCCAAACACAATACTCACTCAAAGGTAATCCAGGATATTGGCACGGGCGATAACTTGAATGCACCCTAGGAGATTGACACCTCCACCAAGTCACCTACCGCGCACACTGCCGGCAAGGCCGTCAAGTCTACGGGGGGTGCCTTCGCCGAGGCGTCGAAACAACAACTTACACACCAAGATATCCGTGCACACAAGCACCCGTTTCCCGCTCACGGATCTCATCGTCCGGGAAGGCCTTCCTGTCTTAGAGGACGTTCGCGCGAAGGTCGTCCTGCGCAAGCCCGCTGGTCTCGCGATGCCCGGATGGTCAAGTTCTCTGCATTGGCAACGAAGGCCTGCGCGTTGCCTGGGAGAAGGTCATTGATGGAAGGGCGGCGAGAAGAGGGCAAATTCGAGTGGAGTGAAGGTCGGGGCCGGGCGAAGATCAACCTGGAAGCCGGGTGGGAGGTCAAGGTCCCAGGAGATACCCTTTGTTGAGCTTCAAACAGCTCTCGACGTGAGACACGTGAACAGCTTAGGTTGAATTCGAATTGGGTTGAATCGTTCCTAAACTTGTAATCAATGATACAATTTACACTGTCTCGTAACAGTACTGGATCCTGATTGTCGTTGAATGGTCGTACACGACCTTGTCAGATCTAGGCGGTCGGGTCATGGCCCACGAAGCCCTCAGGAGTCCTGACCAATCACCCCTACCGATTGACCGATGTGAACATTGGCCAGCCTCATGGTATATTACTTATGCGATCCTACGGACGCTCAGACATCTCATGGAATCATATTCGCCTGTATTCTTGGCGGACGAATTTGAACCTGCCTGGCCTATTGTTCAATGTGGCGACGATCAACGGCAGTCTTCCATTTTCTTCCTCAGGCCGATCAGGAACAGCGTTCCCCATCAGTCACCGCTTTGTATTTCACATCGTCACATTAGCGCCGACCAGACTTGGTTGCACCTGTTCCCGCAAAAAGTGAAGATTCAGAAAAATATGAAGGGGAGCAGATCTGAACATCAAAGTGGAACCTTTACTAATTGTATACTGTAACAGACCTGCCGCAAAGCAAACATTCACCCCAGGCTGTCGCCGGAGCGTCGCTCTGTAAAGCATCGCCATTTCCCCCTGAGTATCATCATCTTCTGCTGAACTCGAAATGATCGTCACTCACTTCTTGTCTTTTGCCTCCCCAACGTTTTCGAGCCTTAAACCACATGAATCGATCACACGAAAACTCAGCAACAGTCGACAGGCCCAGCTGCGACGAACATCGTTGAATGTAGCTCCTCACTTCGCCGACGTGTACAAACGAGGATCAATTGAGATAGATGCCGGTAGTCCCAAGTTATTTTCTCTCTCTGTCGTACTGAAAGAGGGTTGACTTCTCTGGAGCGCGTCTTGAACAATGGATCGGCAGTGCGTATAAATTAGGCCATGTGACTCATGTCGATAGCGCCCCATAGTGCATCTTGGCTGTAAGCGCAGAGAAGAGCGCTGCCCCCCTAACGGCCCCCTTTTCTTTGAGCATACTCGCTAGCCTAGGACTCTGAATACGCGTTCAGTGATTCGGTTTATCGCACTTATTTGTGATTAATCACTGTAATTTATGCAGGGTATTGCAAATCTCTACTCCAAGATTCTGAGCAGAGCACTGCGCCACAGGATCATTCTGTCAAGACGACGGGAGTCTAATCGAGTTTCTCAATAAAACTGTTGAACTTCCCTCATCGTCTGCGCTGGCCCATCCCATGGATTCTCTTTTCGAGTCCGTCAGAGTTGAGAACGAAGCGAGTCAGTTCGCGCTTCAAGATGGCCAACGCGGTGTAAAGATCGCGTTCCTCTGTTTCAGGACCCTACAAAAGCGCGTACGACGAGGTCCATTCCACTTGTAACCTTACGATAATCCCTCGCAACGTTCACGTCCTGGACCTCGTCCGAATTACCTTGAACGCCACCTTCCCTATCGTCTTCAGAGTTCCGAAGAGCTTGTTCTTGTCGATGTGGATTTTTGGAGGATGGATTCTGGGCAAGTGGATTTTTTTGAAGTGGATCTTTGGAACGCGGACTGCGAGATCCTCAAAATCCCGCCTGTTGCAAAGGGGTCAGAGAGGGGAGTATTTAAGACGAGGCGACGAGGAGGCGCACCCTTGGATGCCACGGTCAACAGTTGTGTGGACTAACGGTGCTCCGAGAGCCGGTGTTATAAGAATCAGGGAAAGGAGGAGAGACGAAGGGATATGAACCATATTAGAGTAATGGGATTATGGTATGCTAGGATCAATTGGCGTTCAACGCCTAGAAAGGTGAAAGAATGGGGGTTTGAGACCAGCTGCAGACGGTGAACACGAGCCAGCTGTCGTCTTATAGGTCGCAAGAGACAAAGGACGGGGCATAGGAAAACACGAGGACCCCTCGACCTAGGCCTTAGTCGTCAGACGCGACAGAGAGGCTATTCCTGTCACTTGCGCTCTCCTGGACGGGTGACAAAATTAGCCGAAGTCTTGACATGTCTGCTCGAAGCAAGCCGTCAGTGGTATTGTTCTTGTACATTCTCCAAATGGCCAACTGCGTCCGTATCCGTAAACTGTAGATCCTGATTCACCGGGACTAAAGATAGCCACCTCCGGCCTACGTTCGGAGACCGCGTTGTCAGCGTCGGTTTCGATTGTTGAGACAGGAGCACATCAACTCTTCAATAGATTAGAAAGACAACTGAAGTGATACGCAAAACAAATCGTTCCCACTAAGTTCGTTTGTGAAAGTCGCCTCATTTAGGGGAAGATATCCGCTAGAAGGTATGTCAGTAGCCGCTAGCCATGCAGTAATATAGGAAACTTGCCACGGATGATGCCCTCGAAATGATACTCTCCTGAGTCCTCGGAATCGCTGGACGCCGCAGTGCTCTGGGATAGCTTTCGCTAATGAGCGCGCTTTTCAGCCGCGTCTGAACGCAAGATCACTCCGACAACCTGCTTGATGGCAGAGATAATGTGTTCCTCGATGAAAGTGTCCATTGCAGTCGATGCAGATGGCAACAAGTAAGGAATCACGTCAGCACGACAGCCACGAGTTCGGAATAGCGGGAGGCTGCTTGTCTGCTGCTTCACATATTCCTGATATGCTTCAATATACAGTCCGCACTGGAGGCAAGACAGCTTGGAGACACCAATATATGGATAAGGGACATCCTGGAGAGTATGGTGATGATTGATCAGGAAGCACTCGCAATGAGGGCCGTTCAATTGCTTGTGTCCCGTCAACTTGGGACCAATGGCCAGCAACCTCTCGTCTATGACAAGGGTACGGACGTCAATCTCCTCTGAGACGTCCTCGTCCCCGTAGGCGTCCTCAAGAAATGAGCGGATGATGGCTTGATCAGGGAATGCGATTTTAAATGATGATGAGCGAGCAGGATGGATGACGGTGACAAATAGGGGGAGGTGTTGCACGCGCCTGAACAACGACCCACCCGCCACTGAAAGTAAGGAGAGGGCGTGGACTGCGGGGCTCGCAAGCTTTCCCATGTATTTGTCGAGGCTGAAACGCTCTCCGGGGCGCCTACGATGCTCGTTAGATGTCGAGCCAACTGTTAGAAATGGCCGTTAGTACTTTAGGGACCTCGAGAATCAACATACCTGCTCCCATCGTCGCGTCAAATTGTTCTTCGGCCAGCTTCTCATACATGGCAATATGAGCGAGTGTGAGATCGTCCTTCTTTGACGTATACACTCTCTGGGATCGGATCAAAGATTGGTGGAAGGCAGCCATGTAAGTTTCGACGTCGTCCGATAGTGCGAAGAATTTGGTGCTTGCTGAATATATCTTCTGCGCATTCTCCAAAAGCTTGATGGTGCCTTCAGGTAGGTTGTTCCATGCATTGCTGGTATCGAGAACATTGAAGAAGATGCGACAGATTTCGTCTCCTTTCTGGTATCGAGCGCGCATCTTGTCCATATGCGTCTTGAAGAGGAAGATAAGCAGATCTTCTAAGTGGCACTTGCGTTCGTCTCCTTCAGACGCGCAGATGCTTCGCATCTTGGACCAGATTGTATTGATGGTCGCCTCTGGATGGCGACCCTCAGCGTCAGCTTTGAAGTGCTCTGCATCGTTTCCCGCAATGGTTATGTGAGAACTGGTTGCACTTATCCTCAACGTCATGGCGTAGACAAAACCAGCCCTTGGTTTAGTTGGTAAAAAGGACACAAGGGCATCCAGAAGCTTCGCAAGTTTTTGCATATCTGGATCAGAGTTGGGCGATGGGGACTCGTGAAGAGGTAAACGAGCTTGTGCGTATGCGCGTGGATTGCTCGACAGTGTAGAAAGGATGGCGGTTGCGATCGGGGCGGTGATTATCGTCTCTGCCATGGTGGCGGGAGTGTTTTGTCTGAATTCGAGGGCAGTAGCAAAGGGTCACACTATTTATTTATGTAAGCTCCACCTGAATTCACATCGAATAATATATATACTTACCTACTCTCAATAAAGGAGCTACATATGAGGGAGACAAAGGGATCATGAAAGAAATGTGTTCATTTTATAATTCCGTGTCCCGTTTTCTGCTAAAGTCCACAGCCATCTGCCGATCGGCTTGGTTATGTAAAACTTTCCCACAAGCCCCTTGACATCGACGACCGCATTCCGATGTCCACAACCTGGAGGCCGTAGCCGCACCGCGATGGACAACGCCCAATTGCTACCACTACACTCTCCGAAGAACTTAGAAGTCGTGTATCCTCCAATGCCCTCCTCAAGACCGACGGAACCAACGGAACCACCTCGCGCAAAAGGGGTAGCGCGTTTAACAGTTCATATACCCTCCGCCTTTCGGGCCACCGCCAAGCGCCCTACTTCTATCTCGCCCTCAAGATGGGGAACACTAGAATTCAAGTTCTACTACGTGGTGGCTCTGGTAGCTGTGCCGTTGATGGCATGGATACCCATATCTCTCAGCCAGGGTGAGTGAGTCTGAGCTTTATGTGGCAACGTTTTCACTATAAATTTGCAGCGTCACACCCGAACTATCCAATGTATGCGAGAAGACTGAGCGAAGGATGGCTCCATGGTCGGATGGTGGTGCGTCACACCCGTACAGCTGGCGAATAACGAGCTCAAATCAGACAGGACAACAGCGATGCCCAATACCGCTCCTTTCGCAGCAATCTCGGTCTCCTCTCTTTGGCTGCCTTTGGTTATCTTATTATCAACTATATCCGCAGGATTTTATCTGCTAATTCCTTCACAAACAACCTCTACCTCATTCCGGTCAACGTTGTCATCTCGCTCGCTGTCGTCATCGCATTGCATGGGGCTAGCTCCCTCAAAATCCTCTTCATAATAATCATTAACTTTCTAATCGCGACGAAATGCGGTTCTTCTAAGATTGGACCTCTCCTCACTTGGGTTTTCAACGGTCTCGTGCTTTTCTTGAATGAGAAATACCATGGGTACTTTTTTGGCAGCCTTTCCCAGTCACTCGAATTCCTGGTATTTGTCTTCTTGCTGTGGGTGTAAAACACGCTAATGGGACACAGGATGGTTTCTCAGGAGTGTATCCTCGATGGCACGTAATATTCAACATCACGATGCTTCGCCTCATCTCGTTCAACATGGACTACTATTGGGCTTGTAAAAGCCCGGAGACTGCAGATGTAGGTATGTTCGTAACTAGTCTGAACCACCAAATGACTCATTTTACTACAGCCTACCCTAACGACTCTGAACGAGAAGCAGCGAACGTCTCTACCCCACAGCGATGAATTTTATTCTCTCGTGAACTATGTGGCATATATCCTCTACCCACCACTCTATATCGCTGGTCCAATCATCACATTCAACGACTTCATGTGGCAGGTGAGTTCTACCTCCGCCGCACATTACTTCTGTCTGACCTTGTCGTGAAGCACCGAAAGCCTTTGTTTATGCGAACCCGCGACAACATCATGTACCTCGTTCGATTCGTCTTCTGCTACCTGGTCATGGAGTACATCCTTCATTTCATGTACGTCGTGGCGATCAAGGACAGGAAGGCGTGGTTGGGTGATTCACCCGCAGAGATTGCCATGATTGGGTTCTGGAACCTCATAATCGTCTGGCTGAAGGTCAGTCTCGCCTATTCTCGCTGCTCGACAGACTAAATCAAGGCTCGAATCTACAGCTCCTTATTCCCTGGAGGTTCTTCCGTGCCTGGGCTCTGTTAGACGGTATCGACCCACCCGAAAACATGGTCCGATGCATGGCGAACAACTACTCGGCGTTTGGGTTTTGGAGAAGCTGGCATCGCAGCTACAACCTTTGGATCATCAGGTGTGTGTTCATATTCATATTCAGCCTCACGGGGTATACAAACCTACACTCGCCTAGATACATCTACATTCCTCTCGGGGGCACGAAGAACGTCTTCCTCAACACCGTCCTCATCTTCTCCTTCGTTGCGCTATGGCACGACCTCACCTTCAAGCTGCTTGCCTGGGGCTGGCTGATAAGCCTGTTCGTCGTCCCAGAGCTTCTCGCGTCCTATGCCCTACCAGCGTCCAAGTACGGCAAACAGCCATGGTATCGCCACGTATGCGCGGTCGGCGGTGTGCTAAATATTTTAATGATGATGGCAGCGAATTTGGTTGGGTTTGTAGTCGGTGTGGATGGTGTGAGATTCTTTTTCTCGCAGCTGTTTGGGACATGGGAGGGATTGAAATTTATGGTCGTATGCTCCTGCTGCTTATTTGTGGGGGTGCAGCTTATGTTCGAGTATCGGTATGAGCCTTTCCCTTCGGTTGTTTAAATTTGCTAATCGTGCTTCTTCTGCAGGGAAGAAGAGCTGAGACAGGGTATAGTACGGCGATGTTGAGCCGATTGTTGTTGGACTTCTGGTTGTATCTATGTTTATGCTGGATAGATTTGCTCTCTAATCGGCCTGCAGATACTGATAACAGCCTGTGTGGTATGAGTGCTTCCAGCGTCTCTGGATGACGACGTTCCTCGGTGTTGCCTCAGAGCTCCCGTCGAGTCCCGATCACTTGCTGATCATTTATAAGGTGGACAAATACAGACCAATGTTGGTCCTCCAGGACGTTCCTTAGGTGTCTCCAAGCTGTCCTGCCTCTAGTGCGGACTGTATATCCAGGCATATCAGGCATATGTCAAGCAGCAGACAAGCAGCCTCCTGCTGTTCCGGACCCGTGACCGTCATGCTGATGCCATTCCTTACTTGCTGCCATCTGCGTCGACTGCAATGGCCACTTTCATCGAGGAACACATTATTTCTGCCGTCAAGCAGGTTTTCGGAGTGATCTTGCATTCAGACGCGGCCGAAAAGCGCGCTCATTGGCGAAAGCTATCCCAGAGCACTGCTCCGTCCAGCGATTCCGAGGACTCAGGAGAGTATCATTTCGAGGGCATCATCCGTAGCAAGTTTGTTGTATTACTGTGTGGCTAGTGGTTACTTACACGCCTTCTAGTGGATATCTTCCCCTAAATGAGGCGACTTGCATGTTTCGCACAAACGAATCATAGTGGGAACGACTTGTTTTGGGTATCGCCTCAGTTGTCATCGTAATCTCTCTGCTGTTGTTGAAAAGTTTGTGTTCTTGTCTCAATAATCGAAACCTACATTGACAGTGAGGCCTCCGAGTGTAGGTCGGAGATTTGGCTAGCCTTGGGACGAACTCACCCTCAAAAACAGAAAGATAAGAAAATTATGGATTCGCACAACAAAATATAGAACGAGTGACAAAAAAATGAAGACATGAAATCGATGGAAGTGAAACATAGCTCAAAGACGAGTCAGCCTTCCGTAAATTCGTCTGCCGTGTCGGAGCATAGAGTGGAATGGCCAAGGGCCACTCTCTTTCGAAGTGCCGGAGGACGAGGAATAGGCTCAGCTAATTTCGCCATCCTGGACCAGTCCCTAGGAAGCTCCTAGATGAGTTTCTCTTCCTATCACGCAACATAAAACAAAGACCTACAGGCCGCTGAAGATAGGGTGAGATTTTATCTGTCTGACTGATAAGCGAGCGAACGGGTCTTCGCGCAACATCTGTCAGGCCCGCCGAGTCAGTGCGAATACCACCAAGCGGAAGACAAGGGGTACCTTCTCCAGGAAGTCACGTTCTGCAGCGGAGACCGTCTGGAAATGGATATCTTGCCTGCCAAGGCTGACCTCTACTTCAGGTTCGCCTGATCCTGGTTTAATTGAACCAACCAACAGAGGAACCTAGATAATTCAAGTTGCCACTGGGAAAGACTCGACGAGAATCAAGGACTCACATAGCCCGTCACCATCTCATGGTGAATAATAGCTGCCGAATAGTAATCCACTCCATAGCTATACTCAAGGCCCTGAAGGACCTCTGGCGCCGCGTAGAATGGAGTGCCATAGGCGCCCGAAGTTGTATGAGGGTTATCGATGCTTGGAGTCAGGAAAGGGAAGTCGTCGCCGCCTTGAGCCCTCTTTTCTGCCCAGAGAGGGAACTCGTCTTCCAAAAACTCATCTTCTTCGTGCTCGAACACGTATGCAATCCCAAAGTCAGCGACGACGAGGTGGCCATCCTCTTTGAATAGTATGTTCTCGGGCTTGAGGTCGCGATGGATAATTCCTCTCTGATGCAAGCCTTGGATTGCCAGAACCTAACGGCAAGGACGAGGCGTTGGGCAAAGCCGGAAAACGAGCAGAGGATACAGAACTTACCAATTCGGCAAGATAAAATCTGGCCAACGTTCGGTGGAAGCAACCTCCATGCGCGCTGACGACTTCATACAAATCTCCCTTGTTATAAAATGGCTAAAACCGAGTCATATAACGCAACAATATTAGGGCATCCAGACAGAACGCACCATCAAAATATAAAAGCAATCCACATCCCGAAACGATCCATAGAGCTCCGGATACCACGCCCCGTCCTGCAGGCGCACCATCGCTCTAATCTCGGACTCAAATTCCTCCTCCGAGTTGTCTTGTCCGAAAAGCTTCTTCAGCGCCATCGCCCTACCGGTAGGACGATGCTCAACTTGCATGACACACCCGAACGCGCCAGCGCCTATCTGCCGAACAAGTCTCAACGTAAGTGGGTCGTACATGTCTCGAAGGGGGTGCAAATTGGGCGAGGCCAGAGAGATTTGGATCTCTTCAGGAAGGTACTTGCGCTTTGGCGACTCCGAAGAATCCGAGCTGAAGAGAGGCATATCTGAGAGAGCAGGCTGCTGGTGCTGGACGGGTCTACGGGTGTGCACGAAGGGACGCTTGCGCTGTATGCACTGCTCCCGAAGGCGATCGGCTTTCTTCATCCTTTTCTCGTCCAGGCCCAGCTGGTAGAGCTGGGTCCATGTTTCTACCCGAGAATAGAAAGCCATCAAGCAAATTTCGGACACCCGAAGACCCCACTCTAGCCCTTCGAGGACTATAAACGCAAGCCATCGCAGGAAGACCAACGCAAATGGCTTTGCGGTAAATAGCAACCCGACGAAAACACCAACGAAAGCCTTGACAGCTCCGAAAAAATCTTTGAGCGTCCACAGGCGAATAGTGCAGAGAAGAGAGATACAGAGCACAGAAAGCCACGTCGAAAGCGATGTCGAAGTCTCAACAACCAGAGGTAATTCCCCATAAACCCGAGTAGGGGCGGCCGACCAGACGCGCCCATCGTAAGCCTCCATGGATGGAAAGACCCTCGTACCCCACGGTTTCAGAGCAACATAGCGATGTGAAATCTTGACCATCTTGTAGCCTTCTGGACCCACGAAAGGTGGCAGTAAGGACGTGTTCCATGTCCGCCTTTCCTGTATTCGCAAGAGGTTGCTTGAGAAGGCGACCTCGCCCACGAAAGGCTGGGTTGTGCTGAAATTTGCCGCGTATGGGGTAGTGAGATTCCGCGAGCAGGGCGAAGCAGTCACAGGCCGCCACCGGCTGGAAGATCCTAGCTCCGCCTGATAGGTTTCGTAAAGAGCCGTTGCGGAAGCCAGCAGAAGAGCAACGACAGACTGGCTTTTCATACTATCCGCTCCCGGGTGATACGTGTCTGGCGGGGTCAGCAGAAGCACAGAACACGTTCTTTGCATCCGGGTTGTCATTATCGTTGGGCGATCGGGAGGTACCGTGAACGGATCTCAACTGTACATATGTAGCATATATGCGCGTTTTCATTGGATTGGACGCATTTACAGAAGATGGAATCGGCGAATACAGGATCATAGAAACAGACACGACAGTTGAAGGGAGAAAGCAACGAAAGCAAGCATAAAAAGCGCAGACAGCAGCAAGTTTAAACAGTAAGTCCGTATTTCTGATCCACAGGGTCGTCTCCTTCCAGCATGCTGACGACCAGGTTATCCAACTTGCGAGTCGCCAAGATCCCAGAAAGCCGTTCAACCATCTCAGCGTGGGTGCCAGAAGCTACGATAGACGGATTACAAGCCGCATGCGCTTCGAGGTTGCGCTTTAAGGCGACCAACGACAGGGTGCCGCAGACAGAAGGGTCGGTGATCAAGGGCGGATGCAGGTTACGGAGGTAGCGAGAGTGAATGTCTAGACAATGTTCAGCCCAATTAATCAGAGCCAGGACGTGTAGATGGCTCACTATCGACGTAGACCTCGCACGCGAAAGGTATTTCGATGTCGATGACGCGGTTATCTTCGTAAATAACTCCTGCAAGTCTGCGTAGACCAGCCATATCGATTCCAGTATCCAAGATTGACAAAAAAGAGAGTTTATAAAGCAAGATGATGGCGGGAACCGCATCGTTGTTGATTGATGGATTTGTCGCAAGAGAGAGTTGAGTGAGGGTCTGTTTCAGAGATACGAGGAGGAAGACACTGCAGCAATGGTTAATAAACGATGTTAGATGCTGGAAGTTGGCGCTTACGCTTCGTTTCCGATGCCTGTTTCGTTCAGGAGCAAAGTTGAGAGGTTGGGCAGGTGGTGAATGTGCATGATGTCAGAATCATTCAGAGCAGTGCCGGAGAACGAAAGATGAGCAAGGTCCCGGAATGCAGCGGGTTTGCCGAATACTGCTCTCGAAATAAGATATCATAGGACATCAAAACACAGGTGGAATACCTGAATAAAAACCCTGATGGCAGAGATTAAGCCCATTCCGCTCAAACTCAGAAGACTCCAGTAGGATTCGCTCGACGTTGGCGCCGCTCATTATATCAAGGGTCCGTCCGTTGACGTATTCTATGATGTCGTCAGATAAAGTTCAACGGATATTCAAGGTGATACCATTTTCGATGAGAAAATCCATGATAGACTGAGGTGTAGGACGTGGCTGGTATCTAAGCCTTTCAGCGAGGCGAATGCCGGGCAGAGCACGATCTAGCTGGTCTATGAGATGTCCAATGTTGTCTGTCGTCGAATGCAGATAGGCGTCCACTCGAGCTGTCGGAGAAGATG
The DNA here is from genome assembly GCA_013376435.1 of Cyclocybe cylindracea. Classification (NCBI taxonomy): domain Eukaryota; kingdom Fungi; phylum Basidiomycota; class Agaricomycetes; order Agaricales; family Hemipholiotaceae; genus Cyclocybe; species Cyclocybe cylindracea. Next base: position 179,431 of record MPNV01000891.1, read on the forward strand.
ATGTCGTGAAGAAGTTGAGACATTTCCTCGAGACCTCGAACTCAAAAGAGCTGTTATGGAATGAAACTACCGAGCGGGCATACTGGGGCGGCGCGTCAAAGTCGCTGAAGGAATCAAAGAGTTTCTTCTTGAAATCGGGTTGTCGCTCCCTGAGCTTAAGAAGGGATTTCGCAGCTTCGGAGTCAAGAACTGTGTTGTGCCGTGGTTTAACAGGAGCTCGAGTAAGTTCGACCGAGGAATAGGGAGGCAGCTCGTCTGAACCAGGAGCAGGCTGACTGGAAGGCCATCCAAGATCGGGCGCCATCGGGTCGTCTCGAATCCAGTCCGTCCTACACATACTTCCGCCATCGTCAGAGTTGCTGAGCGATTTCTCGAGAGCTCGCTGGTACGAATGGAAAATGTCGTGGTCTGGAGGGCGTTCAACATTCAGGATTTGTCGAGCTTCCTTCAGAGACTGATGATAGGAGTCCGCAGGAATGGAGGGGCAGTAGAAGGGGTTTCGTTCGTCGACAATAGGACCGTCGTACTGAGCCATGAAGACGTCGTAGGGATTGATATTCAAGAAAGTAGTGGTTAGAGTTCAAGAACTTCGGCGACGAGTCGAGGGACTCGAGGCATACTTGCAACCCCAATCGGCAATTCCCGAGTCGCATCTTCGAACCTGACGCGAGGCAATAATACCATTCAAGAATATCGTAGATAATGAGAATACAACAAGCAAGATTCCCCATGCGTAATGCCCACTCTATTGCGTCCACTTGCCCGACTCGATAAAGGCGTGTACTACAATTCTTGTGCCAAAGGCTAAATGTTCGGCAGTCGAAATGAAGCTTGAGATGAGAAGAAATTCACGCAGGATTGAAATATCGCTGCAAATAACACGACTTCCTTTCACATTTGTCGACCAACACCCCCAAGTATTTGCGCCGAAAACACACCCATGAGACCCCAAACTTGAAGTACAAGAAGGGGCGAATCTATTCTCACTTGACGTGCAAGGTCATGTCTCCGTAGCTTACAAGCCCGCTCAAATCGACGACTATAATACTGGAGGGCCTGGTTGGGCTCCTTGGTAGGCCGTCATCACCCGTCTCGCTGTACTTAGTATGGAACAAGCTGCTTCGCCAACTGTGAACCTGCTTGGCGATAAATCCAAAGGACATCATGAGACTGGAAGACTGGAAGCGGGTCAAATTCGCAGAGAACGGCGCACAAAGGTTGCACAGTGCAACGCCTTTGCCGACTGGGCCACAGGCAAAGCGTGCCATGCACAGTCAGATCGGGCGGCCGCGTGGTGCCGATGGCCGGCGGAATTCCCCGAGGCATTCTCAGGCAATTCACTTTCCTTAAAAGGCTATGTGGACAGGCTCTGGGTTGTGGCGCGGCTCCAGCGACGCGCTTTGGGTTTATTGTTCAGAGCTCGCCCTATCATTCGTAACGTAGAGCCCTTTCACTTGGAAACAATGGGGTGGAGTTTGCCCCTGTCCTATGCCTGGCTTACCCCGTTGGTCAGACTCCACTCATCTGGGACTTCGGCCTGCGACGGGTGTGCGGAGCGGTTCAGGCGCGGTACGCTTTCCATTCTGTGCTCCCGCATAGTAAGAGGGCCTCAGGTGAAAGAAGGACTGAAGGCTTTGAACCAGTTCTTCAAGGGGCCACAGCGTTATCTACAACTATTTCGCAAAGACACGTTGACAATGTTATATGTACTCCAAATTGCAGATGCTCCAGCGGGACGTGTTACACTTGGTATAGAAGGGCACAGCAATAACGAGGTTGCCACTCGTCGGCCCATCTTACCGCCCCGCCCTATCTTCTATGTCGTCGAAGCTTGCCATGAGTCAGAAGGTCTGTCAGAAAAAAATGGTCGGTGATGACGAATGGGGAAGCGGGGAAGCTTCCATCTGCTCCACCATTGTTCAAGCTGCAGGATTTGCCCTAAACGGGAGGACGCGTCTGAACCCTGAACGCGTCCGTCCAGATTGTATCCAGCGTTCACGGTTCACGGAAACGGGAGCCGGACGCCCTTGCAGTATAAAATGTGGGCAAGAAACGAGCGGGGACTCCAGAAATCCTCCCGAGCCCAACTTCGAACACCACCCCCAATCCACCTCTACCCCTACCAACCCAGAACGACATGAACGCTTTTGCTCCCCTTGACCCAAATCGAGTCGACATTTTCTGGGACATTGCGACCGGAGTTTTACATGGCTACCACTGGGAACAACTCGACCAACATCAATCCCTAACCGCCGGTCAGATCAACGCCATTCTGAGCGAAAAGTATGCCCCACATTCTGTATTGCCGCCGCGCAGTACTGATATTTCCTTCCTTCAGCTACCCAAACACTGTATTCATGTCTGAAATGGTCCCTACCCCGCAAGGATATAGAATGGTTCCCATGTAAGTGCTCTATGCATACTCGCTCGAATTGAATTAACGCCGTGCTCCAGCCCTGACGCAGTACCATCTTACCTCAACTTGCGGACATGGCTCGACGCAACTCTTCAGGCCCGGGCGATGCTCATGCCTGAGTCGGCGCCGTTGAGCAGCGGTCCTTCTCAGGACGGACCACTGGCGTCGTCCTCGAGGACGAACGTTGTTGTTCCCTCGTCATCCAAAGCACTGAAGAAGAAGACTTCTCGTCGCGCGGGCAGCAAGGCGGCGATAGTGGGTGCACAGACGACCCAACGTCCGCGAAGGGGTCAGCGGACGGCGCTAGAGGACAAGGACCCCCTCGAATGGCCCTATGTGTGCGATGTCTGCCAACAGCGGACCAAGACACAGCACGACATGGAACGGCATTCGCAGAAGAAGGGCCATTCGGAGAAATCCTTCCCTTGCTCTGCATATGGGTGCACCTGTGGGAAGGTGTTTACGAGGGAGGACGGGGTGAAGCGCCACGCAAAGGATAGGGGACTCATCGCTTAATGCCCTGGACCGTTCTTGTTTCTCTCGTTTATTTGGTTTCTATGGACTTGATTGACAGCAACAACACCTGTATTATTTCTTTGTATTAGTATCGTTATCTATCGCTCAATCATCTGCTTTCGTTATTCTTTCTGCATTTGTCTGAGCAACGTAAAGCGGCCTTAGACATGATTATTCCTTTGCATCGGGCAAAGGGAAGCCACCCGCCTTTGTCACCAAATGGTATAAGTTAGGACGGCCGAAATATTCGCCGCCACCTGGTGGATATCTTCGACCACCTACTCTCGCGGACTACTTCGAATCTCTCAACTTTGAGAAGCTCTAAGCTGTCTGATGACTTGTTCCGTATGTCGATGCATTACCTCCCGTTTGGATCTTATTGAATACTTCATTCAGATCGTCTTTTCGCCACTCGAATGCAGTCTAGCTTCTCTACGCGTAAGCAAGTTCTATAATGGCGCTGTAAGCGGTCGCCTTAGGATTCCCTTCGTTAACAGTTCAATTTATTCCCGTCCATGACGGTAGTCCAACAGATACACGGCTCCCGGCTCCTTGATCAGTGGCGACCTCAAAGGACAGCCCAACGGTAAGCTTCATTTTTAAAATTTCCTACGCTCTATGCTTGCTAACTCGAATTGCATCATCACCCTGCTCCAGCCAAGGCGCCGTCCTGTCCTTCTTTGTCTTGCAGCCAATATACGGACCCGCTCTCGAGTCGATGGTGCTTGACTCTGTCCCGTTGAGCGGTGTTCCTTCGCAGGATCACCCATTGGCATCATACTCGAGGGCGGATTTAAAGATCCGGGTTCCTTCGTGGTCCAAATCGCTGAAGAAGACGTCCTCACGTTGCGATTGTGGGTGCCCCCGCGACGCAACTTGAACGTCCGCGAAGGGGTCAGCGGACGGCGCTAGAGGACAAGGACCCCCTCGAATGGCCCTATGTGTGCGATGTCTGCCAACAGCGGACAAAAACGAAGCATGATATGGACCGCCATTTGAAGAAGACGGACCATTCAGAGAAATCATTCCCTGCTCTGCCTATGGGTACACCTGGGTGAAGGTGTTTGCGAGGGAGGACAGGGTGAAGCGACACGCAAGGGATAGGGGGCTCAAGCGCTCATTGCTTAATGCCCCGGGCCGTTCTTGTTCTCTCTCATTTATTCAGCTTCTACGTATGACCTTGATCAACCATAACTACATCTGTATTTCTTTGTGCTGTTATAATACATCGCCTAATTATCTTCTTTTTCCATCTAACCTCATATTTATCTGAACTTGTTGACTGCCTTAACAGGCACCTACACCTCATCCGACGGTGAGGACAGGAAGGAATAGGACCAGGCTACCACTCGTTTGTGAGGATTTAGAATACCGGTAGGAAGTGAGTAATCGTAGAGATTGATATCTCTCGCGTTTAATTCTTCCTTTTGCCTTTACGTATTGTCCCTTGACCTGAAGCATGTATCTCGCGCCAAACAGGAAGTACAACGCCATTCACGGAATCTCAAAGATATTTAGACGCTCATAATTCGCGTGGGAAACGCTGTATTCTTGCCGCAAAGCTGAATCGTGAAAGAAGACGCTGAGAGAGCGCATACAATCATTATGTCATACATCGAGATAGACGTCTTCGAGGGCAACAACTGCAAGAATCTCGGTAATTTTAATACATGTACAAGGTGCAGTGTGAGGTATGTAGCCGGCGATAATAGCGAAAGGTAAAACGGGAGTTAAAGGCAAAACGGGGTTGAAACCAAGATACCAAAGTACTGTCGAGGTGCGTTGATCAGCGCCCATATAGTTATAGATGCAAGAAATGCTTACATTCGTATGTGCCACAGTAACGCCTTGAGACGGTATAGAAGCCGAACAAGCAGCATCTTCACCTTCTGCGTTACACTGGAAGGTGGTCTCTTCCGATGGCGGGCTTTCCCGTTGCCAATACTCGACGCCTGGTCGCAAAAAAAAGCGGTGAGCTGACGATAGTCGGTGAGAGGTGAAGTCGTACCGTGGTGGTGGTATCCGAGGCTGGTCGGTATCATCGTGGGCACTCTATGTTGGTTCGTGGATTAGCGAAGACTGGGACAACGCCGAGAGGAATCCAGCTACCCATCATTTCCATGAACGACTAATTCTGCAGTCAGAATCAAATTGCCTGGATTGCAGCAATCATACCTCTATAAGCGGCTTTCCCGAAAGTCGCATTAACGTAGTCGGCGAATATCTTGTTCTAGTGGGAAGAAGTCAGTAGAGTTTCCTACACAGGGCATCTTGAGATTACCCCTGATCGCGGCGCCCCATAAGAATATGTTCTGACAGGCCTGTTTTGAAAGGAGAATAATTGCTCAGCAACAGAGAATAAGCTAAGCTATAATATGCTAAGAAACGACCTACACAGACTTGAAGTTCTGCTGCAAGGTGACAGCAGCGAAGAGAGCCAAAGATCCCCCAAGAGAGTGTCCTGTAGTAACGACAGCGTATCCCTCGTGGACAGATAGCTGCTTCTTCACAACCGTGATCACCTCAAGGGCAATAGAGTCCCATCTACATACGACGCAAGTGAATGTGGCAAAGGCCCACGGAAAAGGGGATTATTCTTACGCAAGAAGAAATCCAGCATGGACACGAGCACCGGCTATGAAGATCGGGTTTCTGTGTCAGTAAGAAGTAGGGGTTAGTTGGATGCTCACATGGAACTTTGACTCCAGGAGAAATAAACGGAACAAGGGCGATGTGACAGTCCAGCAGTATATCAGTGATTGAAGCGCTACCATCTGCTTTAACTTCCTTGTATCGATCGGGCAATAATGGGAGAACCAACCTGCCTCTCAAAGCAACCACTACCTCTTTCCTATGGTCATCGCGAGCAACGAATCCTTGAATGTCTGTTAGAGGGCTCGCCAACTATTGCACGAGCAGAAACCCATGAGCGCTCAAGTGATTGGACGCGATGGCCACGGAACTACCTGCGTCACAAGCATGTTTCCATTGGGGCGTGGGCATACAGGTGCATACGCAGAAGACGCGTATTTGAAGTAGAACACCAAAGAGGCGTATAAATCTGTTCCAGGACTAACTCTTAAGATTTCGGCTGCATTAGAGGAACATAAGAAGAGATCGCACCATGAGAAATGGGATTAGGAGCTGACATGAAGATTTCCTGGTCACCCATGTTCGAGATATCATACGATGCAAGGTCAGGCAGTCTGGCAAGCTCCGACCCGATGAGGCTCCGCTTCAAATAGCTGACATAAGGTGGAGGTCCAGGCCCACGTTCTATGCGCCACAGAGAATCTCACCGTGCGAATGTTCCTCTATCCACCACAGGATAAGCAATTTGGATGGTGAATCGAACCAACCTATAGATTTAATGACAATAAAATACAACAAAAATATCCAGCGCATAAATCCATAAATGGCATCCCGTCAACCTGCCACCCTCGCGCTCCTCCTTGACCTATTCGAGCTCAACGTCGTCCCCACCGTCTCCTCGCCCGTTTGGCTCTTCAATAAGCTCATCAACCGTTTCTTTTCGTCCATCATCCCCGGGTCCTCGTACATGACGCGCATGCTCTCCTGCTGCGACTGTGTCTCGGCCCCTGGGATGCCTATACTTTCGTCTGGGTATGAGGCGAATGGGTTCAGCGCCGTGTCCGCGTGATAAGCGGCGGCGGCGACAGCAGCAGTGGTTCTTGACCTGGTAGTTCGTAATCTGGGAGCAGCCACGGGCGGTGCAGCTGGCTCTCCGATCTTCGCGGAGGAGGCTTGTCGGGATTGGGCCTGTCAAGAAATTTAGCGCCAGTATGGGGAATGAGAAAAGAACAAACTGACCTTCGCACGTTGCGGCCTCGCCCGCTTTCCCTTTCCGGTAGCAGGACCTGGCAGCTCGTCACCATCAGGTGAAGGCCGCTTGCCCAACAGCGAAGTTATGCTCTCCTGTAACGCCTTCGTTGCCTCATGGTCAATCTTCACAGGTGACAGCGACAGCCTGCTGCTACCACTGTACCGGAGGGGCGCCGGCGCCTTCATTGGAGAAGGCGACTTGGACGAGGATATTCGACCTGGATCTGTGCCTACAGGCTCCTCGTCGAGATTGGATATCGTAGCTTTCCGCCGTTGACCACTGGGATTCGGATTTGGCTCGGGGTTACTCGGTTGGGTGGTTGGACCGGCTACTTCTCTGAGCCAGTCGATCGTCTCAGGCTCATTCGGGTCCGGACGATATTGCGGAGGACTTGCCAGCGAGCGCTGTGGGGTCAGCAGCGAGGATGGCGGCACATAGAACGAAGAGCCTCCTAGGCCTGTTGGTAACCCAAACATGGACTGCTCTGGAGGATCCGAGTTGCGGATGATGGTCGTAGGCTGTCGTTCCAGGCTCCTGGCTGGTTTCAGTGGAGGGTTTTCGGGGCGAATGTCGGCAGGAGCATCTTGAATAAAGGTTAGCCATCAATGTGTAGTGTAAAAGCTTTCCAGCGTACTGTTCGTGATATCGCTCATCTTAGGTTCAACGTCCATAGCGACGACAGCCTTCGCCTTGCCCTTGCCCTTATCAGCGGCTTTCCCCTTGACTTTCACGTCCTTCTGGTCAACGTCCATCTCGTCCGAGGGGCCTGCAACAAGAAAATCGCCAACTGGCGGAATAGCACCAGACGAGGCCAAAGCAGCGAGCCAGTCGTTGTTGATGACGGGTATGTTCCATTCTCGAGCTTTGTCAAACTTGAGACCCTTGCCTGATGGACAGAGGAGATGTGTTGACCGACGAGAGAAGGTCGCAGCCTGTGTGATTCCTGCACGACTATTAGACAAACCCCCTCTGAAGGTAGTTAAGGACTTACCAAGGGCTCGTAAGAGCCTCTTCAGACTACACGACTCTGACTGGTCGAACCCCGAAATCGACATGACGACCCTCTCTGCACCAGCAACAGGAATCGGTATCGAAAGCGGCATGAAAGCGACGTTCTCATCTGGGGTGCAGACCCGCTCGTCATATATGCAGTGTTCCAACCAACATTCCGTGCGGTACTTCCCCCTGAGGCTCTCGTCCTCTTCCTCACGGTAAAGCTTGCTACCGCTAACGATCCGGACAACGATGAAATCGACGTTCTCGTCAGGGTCGTTCGTCATCCGTCCTCCGAGGTCCTCGATGGCTCCTCGGACACTGGCGCTCTTCGCCTCACCCAAGGTCCGGAAGACCGTACCCTCGAAGATCTTCTTCGCAGTTGTTGTTGAGGACTCGCCCGCTTGTGGTGGAGGTGTGGCGGTCTTCGAGGGGCCAGCTTTTGCATTGCCACCGAGGGCGGCGGCGGAAGTGTTCGCCCGTCTGAAAGGAAGGTTCCGCGAAGCGCCTGGCTCCCTCGTTGCAGGAGCAAAAGAATTTGCTCGTCGAAACGACGAGATGACGCTGTCACCTAGGCCAAGTTGTGGTCGTACTGGTGAACTGGGCTGATGGGGCTGCAGCTTTCGTCGTTCTGCATCTTCCTTCGCCTTGGAAGGACTGAGGATGACTTCTCCGTCCGTAACTTGGTACCCGCGTCGTTCTAGCAGCCCACCCCATAGTTGTAGTGTGACCGCCGGAAGGACATTCATGAAAGCTGGTTCCTCTTCCGTTTCTTCGACTGTGTTCTTCGGCACGCGTTGAGAAGGTTTCGAGGGTCCTGAAGACAAGGTTTCGTCATGCGAGGCGACGTCGGATGAAGGTGGTGGTGATGTATGGACTGGCATGAAAACGTTACTCAAGAGAAGAGAAAGAAAGGAAGGCACTCGTACCTTCGGGCAGTGTTTTACGCTCAGGACGTGGGCGCCGCACCTGATATGTCGCCTCGTCAAACCTTCCCCCAAACTCTATCGAGTCCCAGAACCACTCCTCCCAAACCAGATGAATCTTCGCCTCTCCTCTGCCGTTGAATTTCTCTGCATATCGCATCTTGTCCGTCTCCTCGTCTCCCGAACACAGAAGATGCGTAACTTTGACGGGACGCTCCAGCGCTGACACGTATTGACCTTCATGTGCAACGACGAGTTTGCTGATCTGTGTTCGTCTGAGGATGTTCGTGATTCCAGAGGTGCAAATGACTAGTCCGCCTAAGACGGGAAGGCGATGTTCTTCCATGCTCTGAAGCGGTTGTGATTAATGGTTTAGTGCGGCAGTGTTCAGCATACCTTCACCACATCCACATCGTCACCTCTCAGCCATATTTGATGACTCTCGGTGATCCACGAGGGCTTGAGAATCGGTATCTTGCGCTCCAAGGCACACTGAAGACCACTTGAGACAATGTGGCAAGAAGACGGTCAGACACTCACCGTATACTTCGCCCCACCATGACCTTCCGCCACCAAATGTGTTACACGATCCGTGAATGCTGGCGTGGCGATTGCTCCGAGTTCGACAGCCTGTTTAAACAACGTGGGCTTGTCGATTTCAGTACATGGGTTGGGAGTTCAGATGACGGAGCAGGCCTCACCTTGTCCTCAACTCCTGTCGCACATATGACTACCCCTTTGAAGGGCCGAGGGCAAGGGTCGTGGAACGTCGTGTCGTCGCTCCCGTACTGTGTATCCTGGGCCCAACAGGTACTTGCATCCTCTTCTCCGGGTCGCGACATCGAGCCCTTCTCTGCAGGACGAAGCTTGACATTGGGGACCTAGTAGTTCAACGTAAGGTCGAAGGTCGACGAGCATTGCATCGTTGGGACTGGCCTTGTGCGATTTATTCCTCCGCCTCTGCATGGCTGTTAGGTTTTGAATAGTAAACAACAAATCGTAGTCCGAAGGAAACGCAGTGGCCAACTTTAGGGCCGGCACAAGCGCGCCGTTCTAATTTTCCCAACCAGTCAGGCTAGTCCTCAAACCATCAAGACCTCGAAAACCGTGTCAAAATGTCAAAGGTCTGTTCTCTGAGGAACTTGGTCCCTTCAGGAGACAGAAAAAATGGACGTCCAACCGTTTAAGGTTATGAGGGTGGGGTCGGTTGATGAGGCAAGCATTTTCGTGGGTTAAACACAACCATGGCCCTTCTAACTTCTGAATAGCAGGTCGCTTGAGGGCCTCATGCATTGTTTGTGAGTACGGAAAGGCGCTGTAGTCTCGATCAAGTCTCGAGTCTTCCAAAGTCTTCTCGGGATACGCAGAGGTATGTATGTCAGCCTCTTGCTACAACATCTTTTCAATCTGTGTAGACGTGAACAAGACTGGGCTTATTCGTTGACTGTCATTTCAGGAGCCCTGCTTTCTGCTTTACGAATTTTCTGTTCTCCTGAATCTCGCTGGTCTATCTTACTTTCTGCTTTTGCAATGGTCTACGCTTTCTCTTCGTTCAAGCTACCAGACTTGACTGGATCTGCGCCTAAAAACACGAAGGAAAAGGGTCAGTATCCCAGCGGATGACCCGTCCTTGCACCTTATCGTCTCGCACCATTTGTAGGTCATGCGATTCTCGTCGATCCCAATCGGTGGCGAAATCTCTTCAACGAACGATACTTTCCAAGCCAGGGGCCAACCAGCTGCTCCGAGAGATCCAAAGGCGACGACGATAACCCGATCAATCGCGATGGGAAGCTTGGCCATATTGATCTTGAGGCTATTATTGCTGCTAGGGGTGGTCGGCTCTCTGCTGGGGAGGTGATAACGACGGGCAAGGTTGTTCAGGACGAGAACACTTCAAGGAGGGCGTCTCACGTCCACTTATCTTCGAATCCAAGTCCGGTGCATCTTTTGCCTACGAGACAGGGGCAACTCGAGACGAATCACCTCACCCCTTCCAGCAACCGCTCAAACTTGGACGCGGAGTATCGACCTCGACAACCTCCGAGACTCGTTGTGGGATTGCCTATCAAATCGCCCATGAAAAAGCCCCGCATCCTACCTAAATCACTCAAACCCGTTGAGCACCCTCCAGACGCGAATTTAACAACCCAGGACGAGCTATCTGATCCTGAAGATGCCAACTGTCTGGTTTACCGCTCTGCCGACGACTTCCTGCCAGCCATGGTGCCGACTCCCCCTCTAGAACAGAGCGAAAGCTTCAGCGAGGCGGAGAGCGATGACAGCCCGTCAAGCCCGATTTCGGTCTCGTCGAATTTGCGATCGCCCATTCTCGAAGCTTTCTCGACTTTCGGGGATTACTTCTCCTTTTCCCCTACCTCGATGCGTCATTCATGTCCCGACGACCGCGCCAAACCTTCTCCTAGTGAAACCCAGCGCCTTCCCTGCCCGTCTTGCTGGTTGGAGGGTGCCGCTGAGAGCGTGGCCCGTCTGCCTGCAGACTTGGCCTCCTCGCTTAGAGCAAGGTACAAAGATGGTGAGGGTAGCATGGCTTGACAAGTATATATGCTCGAGGTATACTCAGCACGCGTTGACGCTCAGCGTTCATGGCTCTTCATATATGTATGTTTTGAAACACTTTCCTTTGCCGTTGACTATACTTCGTTGTGTATTTATTTCTTTGACTTGTAGCTAGACAAGTGTGCGCTGAATTTGACTACTGTTTGTTAGGAAATGTCCACCATATTATACAACAAATTATTCAAGGTTCTGTCCAGAGAGTAAACGTGATTATCCTGTTGTCATGGCTATCGTCGAAAAGTCCTCGCGAAGGGTACATAAGGTGGACGTCTGAAGCATGAGGATTGGTCCATAGTTCACAAAAGATTCGGAACGGCGGGCGTTACGCGCAGTTGAAGTAATTGCCCTGGATCACAGCAGGGCACCCGGATGTATCTAAAGAAACAACGACGTTAATGAATAATCACAGACGGCGGAAATAAAAGGTCCGTACCTAGATGCAGGGGGCAATCGTTGAAGTTATCGCAACACTTGATGCATGCACGGCGGTCAGCAGGCTCGACCAACTCGACATAATGGTTGTAGCTGACGAGGAGCGCAGTTAGATCGGGCTTCCAGAGTGGACATCGAAATGCCAATCGAAGGAGATGCTTACCCCAAGCACTTGCTTCCCTGCGGGTTTCCTTGCCCTCCAGCTCCGCCGCTCGAGTCGTATTGTCCTCCAGGATCGTTAGTGTTCAGTCGGCTGAGCTTCTCGGGGCGAATGCACCCAGTGACTAAAGACGAGAACAGTCCGTGTGAGTAAGATGGATGATCTTCGAGCTTGGCTATGGTCTTACGTTGGGCGAAGCGAGCTCCTCGCGAGCTATATCCGGTCTTGAACTCGACGTTGCTCCAGAAATCGGGTGGGAGTTGCCCTTGCTGAGAGGAGTAGCGTCCGGCAGGAGAACAATACGTCTTCATCCCTCCTGGATATTCGCTGTCTCCAATGTTGGTGTGGGGATTTCTACGCGGATCCATTAGGATTTTCGAGCGACATAAATGAGTAAAGGAACAAACCGTGGCATGATCATACTAGATAGTTTGCATCGTCACAATCAGTCTCATGAAGATCGAGAGAGGCTTATGCACAGACCAAAATAAGTTCGCGTCCGTAACATAGACGATGTTGTCGACAGCCTGTCTTCCCTCTAGCTCTTCAATATCAACGGCGGGCGAAGCTGCAGCGAGCTTCGCAAAGATAGAGAGAAAGAAGAAACCGAGGCCAGTATGAAGGATCATGATGATATGTGTGAGTGGATAGGTGAATTGAATTCGACGATCTCGTTGGGCGTGTCCTCCTCGACTTTATACCTCGGTGCGGACGGTCTACTGGGTGCCTGCGAGAGGACCACATGGGTGCTAGAATCACAGATGGGACCCGTCTGCCGGAGGCAAACGACGGCATAGGAGAGGCTAGTACCATCCCGAGGCCTGATTTCTATCAGCCAATGGCGATACGCATCTTCGGATCTTGGCGCGGAGTAGAAAGCCTGGAACATCGCACTTGTTCAGCCAATAGATTCGAGAGAATGGGGCACGCGAAAGACCTGGAGCGCGTTGGTCCGTCGCGTCTGGTATTGGGTGCACGCGTCGCGGGTCTAGTTCGGGTCCTGGAGAAGTCAGCGGTTTGAGGCGGCGTTCTTCACCGTCGGTGTCCATTTGGCAACGGCTGCTGTGCAGCCTGGAAAATGTTATTTGTCTTCGAAATTGACGTAGAACCTCCGCGAAAGAGTCGGAATGACAAATGTCCTCGAGGATATACCTGGGTTGTTGGTCCAGAGTTGGTTGATGCCCGCTGATGCACGCGACAAGTTCGCGCATGACAAGAACTCTTGCTGAATCAGTCCGAAAGAGGTCAGGCATCCTGCAGACTCATATGGTCTGGGACGGCTATCTCAAGTCTCAAGGTCATTTCTGTGATGATGTTAGCTTTTCACAGCCACGAAACGAGGTCATCTCTGGTTTTTCAACAAGCTCAAATTTTGACAGGAAAGGTGCCTTCTTTGCGATTCATCAGCCTTGAAGAACAACGTATTGAAAATCGGATGTACCTTTTCCCAATAGCTTCAAACTTTCATCACTCGTAGCTGTGGGATCTGCTAGAATCTAGACTGAGAATTCCTGCTCACATGACCGACTTTCCTGAAAGAAAAGTGCAATAAAGCGCTTGATTCTCAGTAACTTAAAAAGGGAGGAAAAAGCGACACCGTGAGCCACAGAATGAAAAGAAAAATCAGCCAATCTATGTGCTTTTGCCCTCCAGAGCCTCTAGTCGAGCGATTTGACTAGCAACAAAATTAGGGGCGTTCAGTCAACGAGGGTGCGCCGAACCAACTCACCGATCTCTAATAGCCTCTTGCCACCGTTGCAGCTTCGCCGTTTCATTGATCTGGAAACCGTAGATGCGTGGTCGATATCGCTCTGCCTTCAGGGAAACGCTCGCAGTGCTGATGCCCTCTCCACCGCCCTCAGTCGCGACAGCTTCAGGTTCCTCGCGAAGCCTTCTTCTGTTCCTCGAATCAACCGTGCTTGTGTCTTTGCTAGAGGTAGTCAAGGGTGTCTCGCCATCCTTTGGCGGGATCAGGGTCGGGTAGACAAGGAAAAGGAGATGAGGGAAGGTTGTGCCAAAATAAGCGCCATCGATTGAACCATGCCGTGAAGATTTAGGCGAATAGATATCTTCACATCTGCCGCAATAGAGTTTGACGGATTTCTCGTACGGGATGTCGGTAAGGCCCACGGGAAGAAGTGGTTGAGACGCGCAGAGAACGCGTGGGCAGCGACCGAAATCTGCACGTTTGTATTTGTCGAGCTTGCGGGGGATTTAAGCGCGCGTAAAATGGAAGGAATTTCGGACGCACCATCTTCTGTAATCCGCGTGCTGTTACAATCCATCGAGCGTGAATGAGACCGTATAGAAGTCTTGCCTGCACGTCCAGCGATCCTCGCAGTTCATCCTGGATGTCGTCATCTAGCCGGTGTTCAGTTATCAACTTTCATCCCAGTCGTGCAAAAACGCACCCAGGCTGTCTGTGATCAAATCCAACGCCTGGGCATAGTTTGCCACCTCGTTGTTCAGGCCCGTGAGATTGAATCGATCCAAGATGAAGTCCTCATCAACTTCGCAGAAATATTCGTTGCCTTTCGAAGACAGGAACCACGAGATCCACTGCGTTCACAATGGTCATTATTATGTCTTGACGTTAGTAAGGAAGGCATACTGTGCTGTTTTTGCGAAATGTTTAAAAGCGTCAATCCCATGCCTCACGTCGTTGAAAGAAGCAAGTGTTTGCGTACCTGGAATAATCAGAATCTGAGCCGGTAGAAGCTTCCTCCACTGTGAGTTTTGCGATTTATCAAAAAATAGCAGGGCAAACATCATTCGCTGGACTCAACTTGTTGGTCCTCGCCGTCGTCGTTGGTCGCAGCGTGCAAGTGGCAGCGGATGAAGTAAGTCACAAGTAACGGAAACGTGACGAGATTAGATTAGATCCTTTCCAAATCCTTTCACGAGGCATGAAAACAAAAGGAAACAATTCATCATCGCTCTTTTCAGCGCTCTTTTCCTCTGACTTTCATCACTTCGACTAAAATCTCCTTGCTTCAATAGAAACAGAAGGTCAGGGCATCTATGGAAAGTAAAACTATCTTCATGATATTAGCGCGCAGATTCCAGCGACAGGACCCGCCATACTCGATTCACAAGTTTGCGAGGCAGATGCCAACTTATTCCAAACTTTCAATATCACCAACAAGTTTTTGCAGCATCCTAGGAGCGCAAGATGTCTGAAAACATGTTTCGAGCAGCGTAATGATCTAATGTGCATTCCGAATGCTCATCCGAGCTACCCACCTTATCGGCCCTGCCTGTGACGCGACACGTAATCCTGTTGAGCCTCAGCTAGCTCAACACCTTTCCATTCCGGTCATTCTACCTCAAGATGACTGTTACAAGGCAACCGTTCAGTGTTGCCCTCTTTGGCCTCCTGCAGGCCATCTCTGTTGTCGGGATGGTCCCAGGAATCCCAAAACTTGTGCGAGGAGTAGCGTTGATGGTGTTCGGCTGGGTCTCCTACATCCTCATTACTCAAACCACGACAGGCGACCTTCCAATTGACGTGGCCATTGGCTCTGCTATTCTCACCCAGTATATGATCGCCATCGATGCCCTACTCCTCACTCAACCCAATGCCCTTCGAAACTCTCAAGATCCTCTCTCTAACAAGGTCACGAAACGCACTCTTCGCCAGCGGATAACATGGGCATTCCACCTCTACACCAACCCCCGAGGAATCGGATGGTCGCACGAGCACCCTCATCTTCCTAACCGACCTTCGCTTTCAACACCCCGCTGGACGTTCGTACGAACTCGAATATTCCGTGCATTCATTTGCATCTCCTTAGAACGCGTCGGATACTTCTTGAACGCGTCAAATCCCGGTACAACAACGCCAGGGAGGATTTTATCGGAATCACCGTTCCATTGGCGCGCTGTGGGCGTGACAGGCTTTGCAGCGGCAGGTTTTGCCAGAATCAATATGTTGTATTGCCTCCTTTCTGCCGCAATCGTCAGCTTGGGGTTATCTTCTCCTGAACGATGGCCCGACCTTTTTGGCGCACCGTTGGATGCATGGAGTGTACAGAGATTTTGGAGGTATGTCCGGAGTCCAACTTGTACGAGTTTCCTTCTGATGATTTGTCATAGGCGTGTTTGGCATCAGCTCTTACGCAAGGTACGCACATATGCATCTGCCGTTTGGATTCCTTATCTGCTTTTCTAGTCCTTAGTTGCATGCACATCGGTCTTTACCTCGTCCATCACGTTCTCGCACAACTCTTCAAGGATCTTGAAGAAGCTCATCAGACTTCACGTTGCTTTTATGATTATCGGAGTCATCCACCTAGGCGGAGAATACATGATCATAGACGAGATAATATGGTCGGGAGCTTTCAAGTTCTTCACTCTCCAGGCCGTTGCTGTCACCTTCGAGAGTGTTCTTTCTCATCTCTGGCCGATTTCTTCACGAAGCCAGAAGTTGCCTAAGGCTACGAAGGACCTCCATCCCAATGGCAACACGAACGGGCACTCCGGTCCAGCGAAGAAAGCAAACCCCAGTAGCATCGTTCCGCAAAGAAGGCCATCCTTTGCGTTGCGGCTGCTTGGTTGCACCTGGGTGTTGCTCTGGTTCATATGGTCCGCAGCTTTCATGATCGACCCTATGGTTTCCTCAGGGATGTTCGTTGACCCCCAGGCCGACCTACGCCAGCGAATTGGTATGTTCACATGGCCGTGGAGATCATGACGAACAGAGCACGAGTTCTGACTGCTCGGTAACTCGACGGTTCTGCTGTATATTTCGTCTTTTTGCAAATACAGCTCGGCGTTGTGTGTATGCACAGTGGGTCCTGAAGACAAACCGAGTGGGTCCTCCGCATGCCGGATTACAAGAATAATAGTGTGTCGGGCTGACAGGGATTGACCGGAGATTGACAAGGAAGTCATCGTGCGACGCTTCCATCATCAGGCCCAGGTCTAGCGGCAGTAAGTGATCAATCATCATCCACAAACCATTATTATTTTTGACACTCATCCACTGTTTCTGACTGGTCTGACTGGCTGAGTGAAGGAGGAATCGTGGCCTTATCGCAGATACGCGTCTTTTTACCTTCCAACGCCAGTCTCGAAGTTTTTTAATTATCGACCTCGCAAACGCGTGGTAATGCCCAGATACCCTTCTGAGTTATCGGCTCACATCTCCGCAATTTTGACCGACGTCATTTGGGGTTGAGCAAGACCAAGACATCCAGGGACCCTGGCAGTGCGACCAGTGCGGGGAATGCGGAGATATTTTTTTCTCAAACAAGGGGTCCTCGTGCCGCGTGTTGGAGGATTGGCATGGACTGCCTTTGTCGACGCCTGCGTTGAGCTGTGCTTCGGTGAAGTTTAACTGCCAACGTCAACAGCTTTCGAACTCTCCGAAGGCGTAGTGCAGGACCCAAATCTGCCAAAACAGGAAATAACCGAAGTCATTGCCGCGACAAAACACGGAATTTGCCATCACCATGTGGTCGTTAAGGGGGACATGGCTTGGGTGTCGCGACTCCTGCCCTTTTCCAGTGTCTCTCAAGCCCTTGGGCCCTTTCTGTTTATTGCACCGATGAAACAAATGCTTTGGAGGTAGAGATTTGGGTAATCGGAGCACACTCTCTGCGGCGCG
Organism: Cyclocybe cylindracea; assembly: GCA_013376435.1. Classification (NCBI taxonomy): domain Eukaryota; kingdom Fungi; phylum Basidiomycota; class Agaricomycetes; order Agaricales; family Hemipholiotaceae; genus Cyclocybe; species Cyclocybe cylindracea. Next base: position 196,906 of record MPNV01000891.1, read on the forward strand.
TAACGAAGAGTGGACAACATTCCAACACTCTCAGGAACCATAGGCGGAGTGGGTGCAATTTATGGCTCCAGGCCAGCGAGTGCACCACCTGGACTCGCATTTGATACGATCATGGGATGTGAGTCCGCTTGCCCCGATCGCATTCAAAAGTTTATTCTTGGAAGCATAAAGTCGCAGATCTTGGCAGGTTCTCAAGCCCTCTTGTCGATTGTCCTGTGGCTTTTTGAGTTTTGGGCATGTCCCCGTTCAGGAGGGATATATTCAAAACAAACAGCCTCCTGAGTTTCCCCGCCTTCTCTTTCCGTTCGCCACCATCCTCCTTCCGCAAGAGCCGTTGGCTTGCCAGCTGGGCTGCTGCCGCAGAACATGCACAACGTGACCATAGACGATAGGAATACGACGCTCATCGCCTTCTACCCGTCGCGCTGTGGTGGATCGGGATGGACGGTAAATAATACGGCGGGGTATTCTGGCTCGTACACCTCTTGTACGACCGATGAGGGGCCGTCGGCGAGGATAGATTTTACAGGTGCGTCCCCATTTCTAGCCCAACGGTGTGGTACTCATCATTCCATCCTGTCGCCCAGGAGTCGCGGTATATTATCGGTCTCCAGTGTTCGATGGAGAGTTGGTGCGGTTCAGACTAGATGGTAATCTGTCTGAAACCATCAGTCTCTCTGCGCCGTCTGGTCAGACGGCAAACTTCTCGACCTCTAGAATAGTATGGAATCGAACCGGATTGCAGGATACCGACCATACGTTGGAAGTGTTCCCGGGAGCGGACGGTAGGACACTGCACATTGATGCCTTCATGTGAGTCTACTTCGTGTCCCAAGAAACCCTATTGCTCATCGAGTGGTCCAGATACACGGCATCTGAGGCCACCGCGGCGGGCCCCACTTCTTCCTCTTCCAATGCGGCTCAATCGACGGCTGCTGCTGCTGCCTCGAGCAGCTCGACACATTCAACGGACACCAAAGCCGCGATGGCTTTCGGAATCGCCTTTGGCATCATTTCCCTCGCCATCTTCATTGCCATTGCTTTCTTCCTCTTTCGACGCGCGCGAGAGCTAAACGAGCGGTTTACGTGGGACAAGCCCAATCCACCACCCCTGCAACTCTCCTCGGACCCTCCAGACTACTTGCACAGCACGCAGGAGTACGGTCGTGACTCGTACCCAACGCCTTCGTACCAAAGCCCCGTTGTCCGCCCAAAAATGGACGAGGAAGCCGCTCTTCCTATGCGTCCGCTACCAACCGTTCCTCGCGGGTCGTTTACGACCGCAAACGATCTCGACTACGACATGGATGGGTCTGTTCGTGCGTGGTCAGCGGCACCGTCGCAAACGGGTCTAGTCCATCCAGCGGTCCCTAGCTCGCATGGTCACGGCGAGTCCCACGCTGGAGCAGCAGTCTCTCGGAGCACGACTTTTAACTCGAAACTGGAGCCCGTACGCAGAGGGACCGTCGAGTCCAACAGCTACCGTTGACCTGCGTGCGTTCTTCCTCTGCATCCACTTTTCTGGGACCAAAAACTCAACTTCGTTCGCGTTGCTACTGTTTACTGTTTTCGTTCTCCCAAACCCCTTTGGTCCGTCCTCACCCTTACACCACACGCTCTTTCAGCCACTATTTAACTTATTGGAATTTCTACTGTATTGATATTTTCCTACGATACCGCAACCAAGATTAGCCTCGACCTCCTGTAGCCTGGCTTGCAGTGCCAACACGAACGAAGCATGCAAGAATTTACAAGAATTTGTAATGCTCTTGCTCGAGGAGCAATCTTTTCGGGAAGACTGCCCCAAACATGTGCCCCAGGAAGAGTCAAGAAAAGGTAGCCATAACTTCCGGGGTTCGAAGGGCAACAGGTTCCGATTTTACGCTGCTTTGTCGCGAGGAAGACGATCGGTCAGGTACTTAGAAGTAAGCACTTGCTCGGGCCGCGTTACGCGATTAGAGGATGAGGCCTGCCGAGTCTCCTGTGAAGTGCTCCGGCGCGTTGTCCTCATTACTTACCAACTCAATATCAAGGGATCTTTCTATGGAGGCAAGACAGAGTCCTGGAAAACGTACAATTGAGTTCGGCGACTTCCGTTGCAATCCTTGGGGCGAATACTCGCAGTTGCAAGCCTATGGAGTCCGGAAATGAAGGCAAAGAGAACAGACAATCCAAGGAAACGAGCCAAGCTGGTGGGTTAAAGGCGAGAGTGACGAGCATGTCTGCAATTCATCATGAGACTTCCACGAGTTGTTATGTTGCATGGAAAGACAAAGGAAGCAAGTCAGGACGAGCGTTCGACCAAGCATAAGGGTAGCCACGAGAGACACCAAGAACGAGGCATGGGCAGAAGGAGAAGGAGTACGTTGCAAGCGGGTAAGCAAGGGTCAAAGAAAAACAAGCGGAAGCAGTAAGCCGCCTTCATCCCAAAGCATTTCCACTATCTCTCACGAGTTTCATCTGAGCAGCACCGAGGACTTGCTTCCTGTCCTCCAAAATATTATTATGGTTGGCGACGTTCGTGTTGAGGGTTGCGTATAACTTCAATTTGTCACTGGCGAAACGATCAAAGTAAAGACAAAGATAACATGAAAGAACATACTCCATCTCTTTCTTGACCTGATCAAAACTTGTCAGACGCTGAACAAGAAAACGTGGTTTAATTGTCGACTTACGAGGTCAAGCATCTTATTAAACATCGCTCCGATTTCTATGAGAACGACCAGTTCAATACAGCCCGAAGGAAGAAGATCGTCAATGATCGACGAACCATCAGAACCAGCGACCCACTGAGCCAACGTGCACTCGTTCCACTTCTTGACACGGGCATCATAAGAATCCATCTTCTCCTTGACGAACGCATCCGTGTCACGGCCGAGTAATTTGTCCAAGGCACCTGGCTCCGCATATTCTCTTCGATCGGGAAAGAACGGAGGCCTCTTGCCGCTGGCGGGTGAGTGATATACCGAGCCTTGACGTTGGGCACGGCGGTCATGGTGGGCAAGAGAGGTGCCCTCCACCTCAGGTGCAAAGAAATGAGTACGGCGGTAGTTAGAGGTTTGCGACTGGCCAGAGCTCGGACGGTCATTAACAGGGGACAGGCGTCGGCCCATCTATGAAGGTGGGTTAGAATGCCCTGCTGGGATTGGAGAAGTTGAAGGAGCGCACGTTTTCTTGAGCCTCCGCATCGACTCCCTTGAAGCGCTTGGCCTGAGCAGCGTAGACGTAGGCGTCTTCATCCTCTTCTTCTTCTCTGCCTCGCTTTACACCTTGACGAAGAGACATCTTGAGCCTGGTATCCTCGGTGATCTCGTGTCCCTCAGGAACACCTTGACCGCCTTCAGGTAAGCATTCAGCGTAGGAAATACGACGAACTTCCGGATCAACGATGATGCGCTGAGGACCTGTCTGGTTTGAGAACGATGAGAAATTGGGCGATTTGTGCGAATCGGATCCGGTACTGGGTGGGTGCTGCCCTGAGGACGTCGTGAAGGGAGAAGTTGCTTCCAGGGTAGGTATATGCGCGTTATTTTCTGCGGATTTGTCAAAAGCATTAGAGGAAAGTGACGGTGCGCCATTTTTCAAAGGATTGGACGAGAAAGAAGACTTGTCGCGGAAGAGCAGAGGGGAAGAACGCGCTGCATTGTGAGGAGTCGGCGCAGCAAGCGGTATATTGGCGCCTTGTTGCCCCATAGCATGAGCAGAGCGAGGGTCGGCAGTTCCAGGCCTAACATTGTTGTTATTGGCCGATGGCTTTTGAACGCCATTCTCCTGACCAGACGTCTTCCTCTTCTTTAATCCACCGAGACCTGAGGTAGGCATGCGTCCGGACGCGTTGATTCCATTACCAGGGAGCTGTCCTGGCGCAGAAAAAGCAGTATCGAGATTCTTGAGCAGTTCTGAGTCCTGACTCTGTCCAGTGCTGCCAGAAACGCCGCTGTTGTGCAAGGGATTGTTGGGATCAGGAACAAACGCAGCATGAGACTGAGCTCGAGGGTACTCTTCACGCCTCGGAAAGAAAGGCTGTCTAGCGCTCATCACAGGATAGACTTCGCTGTCGAAGTCGACGTCGACGGTGGAGGAAGAAATCAATCGAGCTTCCCTCGATGCGTCTCGGGTTCTTCTGAACCGGTACAGCTCCGTTTCAAATTTAGAACTCCGATATCACTTATACTGCAGATTCTGTCCCACGGTTTTCTTCTTCACCGCGCTCATGTCAAATTGCAAACCATTGCCCGTCTCTCCTACGGCTGTGTTTGTGCCAAAGTAGTGCTGAAAAGGACGTTACTGGATGTCTTAGCGCTCGACTCACGTCATGCTTCTCCTTGCACTGCTTTGCGCCAAAGGTGGGCGGGGCCGGCAGTCCACACATTTCTACTCTTGGATCCGTTGACCTCAAGGCAACTTCGTGCAAATTTGTGGTGCAATATGCCTTCATGTATGTTATTCTGGTGACTCTGTCTCGTATTTCCTAATCGGCTGATCCATGATACGCTCTTGAGTTCTGTGTAGGTTCAACCCTACGCACTGGCTCACGTCATTGTAATCGTCCATAGACATCAACGAGAACCTGGTTTTCAATCTGTCGTGCAGAGGTATCGCTAGCATTTTGGTTCACGCGCTTTTTCTCCGCCCTTCTGCTCGGTCGCCGAGTCGATTCGGATGAGCTCTACGTGCGTAGCGATCAGCTGATTTCATGATGGTAATCATGCTCTTGAGAGATAAGTAGGTCGACGGAACAACCTGGCAAAGGATAGTTGTTCTTGATACAGCTGAGAAGTTGATATCGATAGGCACTGGCAGGAGCATAGAAGAGCGAGAAGCTGCAACTTGACGGGTGCTGGGACGTTAGCAATCCAAGAACAAGAACACAGAAAATACTCAAGTCTCAGCTGGAAGCAGTCGGGCTGTCAGTGTCATTGGACCTAAGTAAGCGTTGGCTTCAAGATGAAGTTCGGACTGCTTGTCGCAACCTCGGCCCATCATCGCGGCATATATGCCGGCCATGTTTCCCAGCTGACACAGAGCTATTCTGGTACGCCGCATGTGCAAGTTTCTCGCACTTGACACGGCTTCTCCCTGTTCTTCTGGTTTCTTGGGGAGATGTGTAATCGTCGTCGCCATCGGAGAGATCATCGGAACAGCGGCAGAACATAATACGATGGGGAATGGAGGCTGGGAGTTGAAAAGCAAGACCAGGTGCTTCTTCAGCCATCGTTCTCCTCCCATCTATCATCCATGTCTACCCTGGATCTCCCCACACTCTCGCTCGCCGTAGGACGGGCCAGGATGGTATCGGTATGTTTCCAAATAAACACTTTCTGGCCCTGACTGCTGCGCAGTATTTCAACGGCAAGTCTCAGCCCGACCTGACGCACCCATTTCTGTAATCTTTATCTATTTTTGGCGTCACGCCAGTGGCCAGCAGTGTAATCCTCGTGAGCCGCACTCTTATTGATAATTCTGATAACTAGACCTCGTTGATCCATCATTCGAAAGATATACGACTGGTTCCTCACCATTCCCCTCGAGGTAGCCACGATCTGGAGATCCAAGTGGAGCTTAACGAAAGTGCTGTTCATAACAACACGTTATATAGCATATCTACAGTTGGTCGACATTGTCTACTGTGAGCCCATTCTCGTCATCATAACACTTCTCGAACGAGTATTCTAGATTACCCAAGGTCCCCGACCAGCGCACCCAAGGTCTGTCAAATCACCTACGAGATCCATACGTGTAGGTACTCAGAACACCTCACTTTTTTTCCCTTGTCGACTAAAATCGAGTCTTGCAGGGTCAGTAGCAATTGGTGTTGGGGCTGGCGAAGGTGAGGCGTCTCGTCAGGTTCCTATCCAAATGACGGTTCGACATTGGGCCGCTCTTGTCAGCTCTTCTTTCATTACGAACATGGGCCGTATGGGGTAGCTCACGCAAAATGGGGGTGTTCCTTGGTATTCTCTGGATCATCACCTGGAGTTCTGCGTTTGCTTTGGTCGTCATGTTTTTGCAGAAGATCCAATGTGAGTGGAATATCGCTTAATCTCAAGACAATCCAGTGGATAACTAAGACTCTGCTATACACCTTTCCTTCAACAAGACGGCATCACCCCTCTCACGTCCTACGTTGTATGCTACGCCACTGCCCGTTCAACCACCGCGATATTCTGGTCGTGGGTTATATTCTTGCTCTGGAACACATGTACGTCATGACCTCTTTCCGCTACCCTCCACAATAATATATGACGTCTATTCTCCAGTGATGCTGGTTCTTATGGCCATACCAGCCTACAGGACTTGTAAGTAACGGCCTAAGAGTAATTGTGGCACCCAGTCACCTTTTCATTAGTCCAGGAGCTCGGCAGGGACCGGACCCTGACGAAAATTGTTTATCAGGACGGTATGCATGAAATCAAGTTCGTATTTGTCCTCCTCGATAACGTGCCTGCAGGCCTCATTTACTACTCTTACTTATTTGGTTCGTATATTTTGGTTTCGCTTTCCCAGCACTGACCCTAACCTCCTCGGTTCTCAGTAATATCTTTAATCAACATCATCGTGATCCTGAATACTCCTGTAAGGCTTCTAAAGTCCTCGATAATTCAGGAAGTGTACGCTAACATTTTACCGCGTAGCCTGATCTCGTAACTCTTCTCTCAACGTATGTCTCTCGGTCTCTCGACGTTCTCTTGCGACTTCAACTAACCCTCTAATCGCACGTGGCTTATTGAAAAAGGATGGAACGAGCCCTTCACGCCGTACTGACATGTCGGGCCATCTTGCACATCCGCGCGCAAGGACTAGGTTTGAAGGCAGGGACCCAGGACCGTACGAGATCGAGCGGAGGAATGCGCTTCAGGGAGGTCACGCGGATGTCGATGGGGTCGTTTGCCCGGTAGCGTCCGTCATTCTTCTGTGTATCTGTCTTTTCCGGAGGAAGTCTTATCGCTCTTTTTTTCTTCTGTCCAGGCTGCCTCCATATTTAGTTTCCTGCTTACCAGATTGGGGTATGGACATTATCGCATTTTGGTTTTCCGATTACTGTACTGGGTATAAAAAGAATGAAAAAGAAATAAAAAATAGAAAAGAAGGGGAGCTTGTGTGCCCCTCAAAAACACCATCCCAGCAGGATGGGCAGCCTTGACGGAGTCATCCCAATGCTCGGAATGGGAAATTTTTCTCTCGTGCACCCTGCACACTTCTAGATTGGCAAACTGAACAGGCCGTGGTCACCGTGCGTTGCACTGGCAGCTATTGACCACATCGCTGATGCCAATTCAGGGCAAAAATAAATAAACAACTTTGTGTAATTCATTACACTATCATTATAAAGGTCTGGTGGTGAATATGGGCGTATCCTGCTGCTCTTGTGGTTGCAGGAGCCTGCTCAACAAGATATCGCGCTGCGGTGCGGAAAGGTCTGTGGCTGTGCAGTGGCAGATAGACTTAGGGGCTCGCTACCTACCTCCGTCCACATTCTGCCATGCTCGACGCACCCACCACCACCAAAAAGTAATATATGAAAGAATATATTTCTTCTAGTCTACTTGTAAGCTTTCAGCCTGAAGAATGCACTGGAAGCTCATAATAATCATCGAAAAATGTGATGTGTCAGCTTTCCCAGGCAGGTATTGGCAAATACTTACCCAGCACAATGATCGGTAAACCCGCATTTGACTCCATGGTCGTCCTGAATTGGCGTTTCGATTGTGCTCTGTAAGATCTATGTACTCGCACCTACAACGTACTGTCGACTGTTACTCACAGACCTCTATGATTGGACCAAAAAGACAGCTTTTGTCGAGTTGAAGTTCGGATTGCTGGTGAAAATCTCGGTTGGTCTGGCATCATCACGGCAAATGCCGGAGATGTCTTTCCCACCGCCTACCACGCAGATATTTTACGGGTTTCTCGCTCTTGACAAGGCTTCTCTTTTCTTAGGCGCTCTTCCCCATTGAGGAGATCATTGGCATAGCGGCCGAATATCGTGGGGCCTGAAGTTGAAAAGCAATAAGCACTATGGCCAGGAGCAACTTCAGCCATTTCTGCTCCAATCTATCGTCCAACGCATGTCTACACCGGACCTCCCCACACTTTCCTCGCCATGGAACGGGAAGGGCTGGCGTTAGTCAGTTTCACAAAAATATCAGGACTTCCGACGTGATTTGACATCTGCTATCCTGCTACGTAATATTTCAACGGTGAGTCCTGTATTTTTCATGACGTACATGATGTTGGTACACGTTCTTACCCTCGTCGTCATCTCAGGACTAGTACTTAGTACTACTGCCACGCTACTTCACTACTGGTATCTCACCCTACCTCTCGAGGTGGCCACAATCTGGGGCTCAAAGTGGAGCCCCATGAAAGTCCTATACATGATCCTGCGCTATAGTAGGATAGGTCTCGGCAGGTCTGCCGAGCCCTAGGATCTGTACTGCCTGAGGTCTTCGGAGGGTGTCATCGCGTACGGTGCGTCATTCTTGGTTGTAATTGGAGTTTGGTTCTAACGCAGTCCTTTGCAGATGGAAGCTTGCTTACGCGCTGACGAGTGTCCTAAGTTCAGACCCGACTCGGAGAATCAGTATGTTAGAAGTCCTGTTCTCATCGCCTTTGAGCCCGAACGGAACAGGATCGTTGACAATGAGGGGCGTTTCTCATTACAGTTCTCCTTTGGTTACAAGCGCAGTGCACTGAAGTTCCGGGAAAGCACCTGCCTCTGAGAGGTTTGCGCACTGAGCCTCTGCGCTCCAGTGGCTGCTACTTAGCAAGTTTCGATGGTTTCGACATTCGGACATCATCATTAATGATCCCCTAATGCGCCGAACTTCATTAATTTCCTCGTGGTTCTTATGATGATGATGGCTATGTTTAGCGACGGCATCGAAGCAGTGATCCAGGAGGGAAAGACGATAAAAGGCACCTGAGGTATCTTCTGGTATCTTCTTGCCGTGCGGCTTACATCTTCAAACTGCATATGCTCTAGTATGCTCCCCTCGGACCTCGCCACACTCACGCTCGCCGTACAACGGACCAGGCTGGTATCAGTATGTTTTAATCCAATCGCTCAACATTTGGTCCTGACTGTTGTGCAGTATTTCAACGGCAAGTCAAAGTTAACCCGATGCACCCATTTCTGCCTGTATTTATTATTGGCGTCATGTCAGTGGCCAGCATTGTGATCCTCGTGAGCCGCACCTTCGTGATCCTTCTGATACGTGCAACCTTGCTGATGCATCAGATGAAAGATATACGATTGGTTCTTCACCATTTCGCTCGAGATAGCCACAATCTGGAGCTCTCCGTGGAGCGTAATGAAAGTGCTGTACTTAATAACCCGCTATTCATCATGTCTACAGTTGGTCGACATCATCTACTGTGAGCGTATTCTCATCGCCGTCGTACTTCTCGAGTTCGATTGAGCATCCTAGATTACCCATGGCTGCATGGCGCAGAGCCGCTTAGCTCCATGCCAAAGGTCTGCCGCATCAGCTACGAGATTCATTCGTGTAGGTCCTGAGAACATCTCTTTTTTCCTTCCTGACTAATTGAATCATGTAGGGTCAGTCGCAATTGGTGTTGGAGCTGGCGAAGGTGAGGCGTCGGGATTCCTGAACGACAGCTCGGACATAATAGTACTCACCATTTTTGATGCCCTTGTTAGCTCTTCTTTCACTATGGACGTGGGCCGTATGGGGTAGATCACGCCGAATGGCAGTGTGCCTTGGTGTTATCTGGGTCATTGCATGGGGTGCTGCGTTCGTTTTAACCCTCCTATTTTTAAGAGCTATACACTGTGAGTTGCGGATGTTACCTCCTTTCTCGATAATCCAATGGCTAACTATAATTATCCTATCTGTGTTTCCTCCAACAAGACGGTGTCATTCCACAGGGGGGCAATGTTGTATGTCACGCCACTGCCCGTTCATCCGCCACATTATTCTGGTCCTGGGTCATATTCTTACTTTGGAACACATGTGCGCTATGGCCTCTTTCTTTCTACCCGCTTTCACAAGAATTTATATGATCTATTCTCCAGTGATGCTGGTTCTTATGGCCATACCAGCCTATCAGACTTGTTAGTGCCGGCTTAACTCCTTAATCGCAGACAGTAACTTTGGCACCCGTTTATTCTGCGTTAGTCCGGCGCGGCGGGGATCAGACATTGTCGAGGGTGGTTTATCAGGACGGTATATCTGAATTCAAGCGCTGTATTTGCCCTCTTGAATAACATGTTCTCTAGGCCTCATCTACTACTCCTATCTATTTGGTTCGTATGTTTTGTTTTCATCTTGCTAGAACTGACCCCAACCTCCTCGCTTCTTAGTGATATCTTTAATCAACATCATCGTGATCCTGACGACCCCTGTAAGTACTCCTGATATCCCTTTCAATGTACGCTGACGTCTGACTGCTCAGCACGCTCTCGTAACTCTTCTCTCAACGTATGTCTCCCGGTCTCTCCACCTTTCTCCTGCAGCTTTAACTGACCTACAATTACAAATCTCTTATTGAAAAGGACGGAACGAGCCCTCCACGCCGTGCTGACCTGTCGGGCAATATTGCAAATCCGTGCGCATGGACCGGGTTTGAAGGCAAGCACTCAGGACAGCACGAGATCGAGCGGAGGAATACGCTTCAGGGAAGCCACACGGGCGTCGATGGCGTCGTTGACCCCGTAGTGCTTATTTGGTTGCTCTCCGTTCTCTTTGCGAATAAGCGAGGGTCAAACACAGCGGCTAGGCGAACAGATTCGGTGTGCAACCGACACAAAATTCGTCGAGAAATGCCTTTGGGACCAGAGCCATGACGATGGGGGGTTAGGCCGGAGAGATACGGGACGACGACGCAGGTCTCGACGAGCTCGTTGATCCCTTAGAAATTACGCCTGGTTTTATTTAGGACGCTTTACTAGTAGGTCTTCTGAGGTGTCTTATTGGTTGGAGATGTGGCTTGGTCTTCTTGACGGGTGTGGGGACGTGACAAATTCGAGTTAACAGTGCAAGACGCCATTTCTCTGGAGTTATGTCTAGAAATATCGCATGATTGGACTAAGAGTTAGCGCTTAGCTTCAAGTTGATGTTGAGGCGTTTGTAGCTCGATCCGTCCCGGCAAAGCCTGGCAATATTTTTCCCACGTGCACTGACACAAGTTTCTTGCTCCCAACACTGTTTCTCCCTATTCCTCCGATTTCTTATGGCGATGCGTAATTATTTATTGCCCTCGGATTCGGAGAGATCATAGGAGCTTCAGCTGAACATCATGATGCATGATGGAGGCTGGGAGTTGAAAAGCTGAACTGGGAGCAATGTCAGCTCTCTTTTCTATCCATCAATGTCTACCCTGGACCTGTCGACTCTCTCTCTCTCACCGTACAACGGGTGTGGTTGGAATCAGTCAGTATCCCAGGATATGACATCTCCCAATCTATTGACGTTTTCTATGCTGTTGCGTGGCGTGTCAACGGTGAGTCCAATATTCTTCACGACGTATCGTCGATACATGTTCTTATGTTCATTGTCATGTCAGGGGCCAGCACAGCAATCATTGTGTATGACTGGTTTATTACCATACATCTTGAAGTGGCTACGATATGGAGTTCAAAGTGGACCCTAACAAAAGTCCTATATATGATCTCATGCTATACGACATTCCTCGAAGTTTCTCTTCTCTACTGTTTGTAGGCACCACAGCATTTACGGCTCTGAATTGATGTTTGCGCACTTAGATGCTCAAACGTCTTGGAGTTCCGATCAGCTTACCTCCGGACCTCCTGCCAAGGTTTGCCAGACCCGTTACCAAGTGCACGGATGTAAGTCGAACTGACCTTTCCTTCTGCCACCGGCTAATCGAGCCGAGAAGGGATACTCGTTGCGGGCTTCTGTGCTGGAGAAGGTAAAGTATTTGGATTTCTGTTCACTGCAACACAATGGTTACTGTAGCAATGCCCTGTTAAGCCCTTCTAACAATGCGAACATGGGCGGTGTGGGGAAGGTCACGTAGGTTGGGCATGATCCTAGCCGTACTCTTCTTTATCGTATGGGGTGGGGTGTCCCAGTTAGCAGCTGTGTATACCAAGAATATGAAATGTGAGTGGGGGATTTACTCTTTTTTTGGGCGGGGAGAATCGGCTAACCAGGGCTCCCTTATTTGCGGTCACGCGCGCCATAATGCATAAGTCGCTGCAAACCCTCTCAGGTCATACATCGTGTGCTATGTCCCTGGTGGTCCTGCGCGCACTTGGGGGCGATTGCTATATGAATACGCGGTTGGATCCATTTTTGAGCTGAACGTTGATTCGCGCTGGACATGATTCGTCTCGATATCCTCACCGACGAGATCGGTATCGCGGATGAGTACCGAAGACGGAAGCAAAGAGAGGATTGCGTTTGTCCGCCACTGTACGGAGAGTCTACAATCTTACTAGGGGACGCGTGAAAGGGTTCCAGTTGAGGATATATTAAACATGATGGGCATTAAGCTGACAAGGGAGGTAGATCAGCTGCGTTTTCGGTGAAGAGTAATAAACTGAACACTTTCGATCTATTTTCCGCAAAGCTGGGCATTCTGTTCTGGAGAAATGTGCATGATGCACCTTCGTAGGAGGATAAGGTCGAGTGCTTCTGCGTTCCATCGGCAGGTGAGGAGCTATCGGGTGCTTGATCCCAGTTTCTCTGTCTATCTCTTGAAGATGTGTCCTGAAACCCGGAAGGATCACGGAAACATCAGCATTTCGGCATTGGTGTCGGCTTGGGCTAGTTGATCCGTTGAAACATGGTGAGATGGCGAGTCGATATGCGTCCTCCGCTCCCCTCTTATATGCCCTCCCTGCTGCTCATTGACGCACGATTGATCCCCTGGATCAAGATTGAGATAAGACCATCTATGCTCAGGAACTCACCATTCGCAGCTGTCGCCTTGTTGTGGTGCAGCTCGGCCGTCACGGTGTTCCACCACCTAGTTAACAGGGCATCTTAAGCTCTATGTCCGACCGGCGGACGATGATAGCACCAGCCCTGTGGTGACCGGTGAGCGTAGTAGCCGTTCACCACACTTCCGTTGATCCCCTGGTACGGTAACGTCGAATGGAAGGACATCATGTGTTCATTTGGTCGAAGGTAGCTTTTATGTCGTCTAATTATAGTTGAAAGCTTGGTGCGAGAACCGCGCAGGTAGCGTGGGCTTCACGCTTCAGCAATCGGGAAGTTAAGCGAGACCGTTGGAAGGGCCGAAGCAGCGCATGCAGCANTCTGGTGCTGGGCCTTGTTTTGTTCTTGGACTGCCGCGTGGTCTCGTCTCTCTTTTCTCTATTTGGTCAACTACAAAGAAATATCTATGCCAGTAATGCTGGGTGCTTGATGGCATACCGGCATATACGGCTCGTAAAGTATATCCCCATAGAACCTGATATCAATAGAACCGACGACCCATAGGAGCTAATCTGTGTGCGTACACAAGTCAAGCAAGGGGGAACCTGCCAAATGTTGAAAACAGTACAGAGTGGACGATGTATCGCACGTGCATCGGTAACGTTTTGCTCTTTCGTGATTCGCTAAGAACCATCGGGGTTTAATAGTACACCAGTGCGTTGCATCCCGACAGGGGCATGCTCCTGACATACTTTTTTCCTATTCTAGTGTGCTGCGTAACCTCCCATCGAGAATACTGACCATAGCCTACAGATGTCAGACTGACACTTGGATGCCGCGGCTTTGTCCTCGCAGCAGAATGTTCACTGCTTGCTGATTCGAAGCGGGGAGCGAGAACCCTCGAAATCGCCGAAAGGTGGTAGTGGAATGGCGATTTCCTTGTGGTGATGGTGTGAGCCGCGCTTCCTTCGACGTGATGACGTTTCTCATCCGGGCGTTCCCGATCCCGCTCTGAAGGCTTCGGCATTCTCCGAGGAGCCCCAACTGATTTGCACTTTCCCCGGGGGGATCAGATGTAGATGTGTATTAAGCAAAGGAGAATCAGATGACACCGGACGAGATTTAAGGGCTGCTTTGGGAATCACGCCGTTGCGGGAATAGAATACAGAATGGGCAGGTTGACAGGAGGCCCCTTTTTAGGCTAAGCAGTTGCCTGATTTGGAAACAGTTCATGGCACCTTCATCTCCTAGCAGTCGCCTCTTTTCAGTGGGCATGCCTGTGCCTGCCATAAGATTTATCCACACCCTTTAATCAAGTGCGGGGCTCAAAGTTGTCCGTTGCGCCCATGTTCCATTCCTTGACCCATCCATACTTTTCTCGAACCCACCTGACAAATCCCCAGGCCTTTGCGTTTATATTCGGGTGTTGAATACCCAGGAGCAATTTGAATAAGCTTGCGAGTTCTCGCTGTGTCCGTTTTCTTTGTGGTGTCCGTCCTGTGAACTGTGTCCTGGGATTCATCTCTCCAAACGAGGAAGTAAAGGCGAAGTCAAAAAACACGGGGCGCTCGTCGCCCTCATATCATGATGATATAAGTAACTCGGAGTGCAGGCCTCATGCATGGGTGATCCCAGAGCGCCTAGCTATGCCGTTGACATTAGCCTTCAAGAATGAGAAGCGCACCTACGCAGGAGCCGAGTTTATCAGAAATATCGAGAATATTGATGTGACTTTCAGGGGCTCAAAGTAAATATGAAGACGTTCGTTCGCAGCAGAACGAGGCCGTCCCTTCGGGATGGTGGCGTCTGCCGCAGTCGCGACTCGTGTGTTTTGACCATCGTCCGATAAAACCGTGATTAAGCTGCAGGCTCCTGGTGCACTTAAGATATTGTAAGTCATATAGCATAGAAGCTACAACAGGCGATCCTGAGGATACCCTGCCTGTAATCGCTTTCAACAAACTTATCGAAGTAAGTGTGGCGTTTCAACCCTCTTCATTATTGTGAGAAAGAATTCGGTGATTGCCGCGGATGCAACTTCCTCCAGCTTTTCCTTCACTTTCCTTCACTTTCTGTAAAACGAAATTCCAACAGTAAGTCTACCAATTACTTCAGTTTCGTTCAGTGTTCCCATCCTTAGATGTACAGGCCCGAACCCTCCTACGATGTCGTCCAACCGTGAGGAGACGGTTTTATCGGACGATGACGTCCCCCCAAGCAACTGCGCAGCACGAACATCCGATGATGCGCCGCAGTTCTTATAAGAAGGTTTATCTGATAAGGCTTTAGCTTTAGCTTTCTGACTTGGCAGCACCCGCGAACCACCATGAAGGCGACGCAAAGCATTGTCCTCGCCTTCGTGGCTTGGGTCGTTCGCGCTGCGCGCATTGCATTCGACGGCAGCAACATGCAGGAAGTTTTCCGAAATGAGCCTCTCAACTCCCATACGAGAGCGGGCGCATGGAATCTAACGGACGAGAGCATCCGCAACTCGACGAGCAACCTCATCTTCGACACCACGAACACTCTCCTCCAGCACTGGACGCACACGCGATACCGCAACGGTGAGCCAACCACGTTCATCTTCCCCATGCCTTCTCTCATCGCCTTCTCCAGGCCACAACCTCGTCCCTGGGATCGTCCCCGTCGGCACCCTCCTCTACCACGGAACGTACAAGCATGAGCTCCCCAGAGTCCCGGAATGGCTCGCGACGGACCCAGAGCATTCATACCTGTTCTGCCGCGACCGAGACGACGCTGGCTGCTGGCACCTCACGCTCGTGGCGACGCGTCCGCTGAAGGTGCTCTACTTTGACGGGAGCAGCGCGGCGAAGATGCTCGGGGGCCCGATGGACACGCAGGATTTGGTCGGGTGGGGCGAGATCAGGCCGGAGTGGGTGTTCCAGGAGAGGAAGCGCGTGGATGATCTGTGTGAGTGGGGAAAGCGGTATGGGCTTGACGGGTTTGTGAGGTGAGTTTCTTGCTTCTCTTCGGGTTCTCCGAGACTCTAATAGCGTCGACTTGCAGGATGGAAATGGATTTGTGAGCCCCATGCTAACGGGATTTCGTGCTGGCTCTAACACACTTTGCAGCGAAGTCATGCTCTGCGACTTCACGGCCGGCGTGCAGACCGTCTCCTTCCTCAACCTCAAAGCCAGCGGATTCATGCGCAGGCCACCCTCACCACACCCCTCTGGCTCTTCCCCTCCCTCTTCTTCACCAACTTCTTCACCTACCTTCCCCTCGCCGCCCTCCAGCCTCCACCCGCACGGAAGCGGCCTCGGCGTCCGTGTGCTCGAGTCCGGGAGCTGGCACAACGGCTTCCCGGGCGAGACCCGCGTGAAGCTCGACTACTCACGGCTAATCTCGTTCTACGACGAGGCTACCTTCCCCAGCTTGCGTGCTGCCAGGCAAGGACAGGAGCGGTGGGACCACCGTCTTGCTGGGATAAGCAAGGAAGACGTCAAGACGATGTTCAGGCGGCTGGGTGAGGTGCTCGAGGGCTGGGACGCGCGGGTCGAGGGAAAGAGTGGCGTGGATTGGCAGATGCTGCTGAAGACGGTGGCGGAGCGGTATGATGGCCGGCTGGAGACGCTGCGGTATATCCTCAACGCGACAGAGGAGGAGGACGCGAGTGACGTTCTCGATCGTGCGCATGGTCACGTCGACGGTATGCTCGCACCGTATGTCCTCCATTCCTCCGTACCCCCCAAGACCCCAGTCGAAGGGTACGCCTGGGCCGAGCCGGTCTTCGAGCAGTGCGCTACCACCCATACGAGCTATCTTGACTCGGACGCGCTCCAGTCGGTGCTCACGCCGTCGGAACATCTTCTGCTGAATGCGGTGAAGAACGTCTCGAAGGAGATATGCCGTATTCTCGTGCAGGTGTGGGCAGAGGGCGAAGAGCTTGGGCTGAGCGAGGACGCACCGGCTCTCACTCTCAGCGCGTCCGAGGCGAAGGACGTCCTCGCGAAGTGGACAACCAGCGTCGAGAGCCTGATGGGCTGGTTGGACTGGAGCTATTGGGTGAAATGTCGGCCTGCGTGCGGATACGAGGTGAGAGATGTTTTTCTTTAAACCAAAATCACCAGAAAATCTAACGTCGGCTTTTCGTAGGAAATGTGCTACCTCCCAACCTGGCCGTTTTTCGGTGGGGGACCCGGAGGTCCACGACCGCCCAAGGACGGCGACCAGGACAGGTATCACTCGAAGTTCTTGAACTGGGTATGGGGCCTCGAGTCGTCCACACCGCCCGGACTAGGAAGCAGAACTGCGATTCCGGGAGAGGGCGATGACGACTGGCTGAGGCCTCAGCCGAGGTGTATTCGGAGGATGGAGCCTTATGGTGACAGGATTTCTTCCGGTTGAGTTATGTGAGGATTTAGATGGGTGAAATATTTAATGTATATGCTTGATTTACCACATGTTTGCATCTGCTGTGTAGATTAGAAGAACTAGTTGAGGAACGTGCGGAACTTGAGCTGAATTCGATCGGAGAGGAACGCCAACGGCTAAACCAACTCTAGCATCAACCGCTACTTTCCTCTCACTACACCGCAGACTTTGAGCACCGTCTCCGATTTCCAGTGGGAATGATGTGGAAGCAGCATGTGCTACATCTCCGCTCGCACACAACCAGCCGTTGAACCCGAGTCATATATAATGGTTTCCATCACCATGAATCATGATAAGGACCACCATGGCACCCCTTCCTTCTCCTAGTATCCTTTCTTCTTAAAAATGTCTGTGAAGGCTCTAGTTTCAGGAGGGATCGCCTTAGGTCTACTTGGTGGACGCGTTCTTGGAGAACAAGCGCCGTCACGACACGCTCAAACCTCCTTCTCCTCCACCCAAGAATGGAACTTCGCCCAACCCCCCTCTCCTAACACAACCAGCCACTGGATATTCGACAATGCCAACTCCCTCCTGCAGCACTGGCCCAACACGCGGTTGCGAAACGGTAACGCGCGCCCCCCGCTCGCGTTCTATCAACCGCTCTCTAACGTTGTTGATATGAACGCTTAGGCCATACGATCGTCCCTGGCCTCATCGCGCCTGGGACCCTCCTCTATCATGCTACGACCACACATGCGATCCCCACCGTCCCCGAGTGGGTCGCGACCGACCCCGACCACTCGTATGTCTACTGCCATAGCCCGCCTCCTACTACGGGTGACGACGGCGGTGTGGTCGACGATAGCACCATCGGCAATGGCACCGACCGCGACAAGGGTTGCTGGCACCTCACCCTCACCCCGGCGCGCCCGTTGAAGGTGCTCTATTTCGACGGGAGCAGCGCTGCGAAGATGTGGGGTGGCCCGATGGACAGTCAGGACGTGTTGGTGTGGGGCGCGGTGAGGAAGGAGCGGACGTTTGACGAACGGGGTCGGATCGAGGATCTGTGTAAGTGGGGGAGAGCGCTGGGGGTCGACGGGTTCGTAAGGTATGCCGTTCAATTGGTTCTAGATTTCAGCGCGTCGGTGAATTCTCATGCAATTTCATAATACAGGATGCAAGGAGACTTGTAAGTCTCCCCTCATTGTACCTTCATATCTAACCTAATATCTGCGCAAGCGAAGTGATGCTCTGCGACTTCTCCTCGGGTCTCTCCGTCGTCTCCTTCCTCAAGCTCCCCTCCGTCGACGGTGGGTTCTTCCCCTACCCAACACCCTCCGCCGCTGCCTTCCGCCTGCTCGAGGCCGGGTCCTGGCATAACCACTTCCCCGGGGAGAACCGCGTCCGGCTCGACTACTCACGGCTGGTGTCGTTCTACGACACAGAACTATTTCCCAGCCTGCAGGCCCTTCGCACGGGGAAGGAGAGGTGGGACCACCGCCTCGAAGATATCAGCAAAGAGGATGTGGATACGCTACACGCTGAGTTGAAGAGGGCGTTAGAGGGCGAGTGGGGGTCGACACCGGAGAGTGGTGTGGATTGGCAGGCTGTGTTCAGCGTCGTCTCGACGCGCTATGCGGAGCGGCTGGAGATCGTGCGCTATCTCCTCCGGTCTCTCTCTACGGTACCTCAGGGCGAGGCGCTCGCTGGTTTGAGGCAGGTTCACCGTCAGTTAGCTGCTACTCTGAGGCCCTACCTGCTTTATTCTGTGCGGCCTCCACCCAGAGCGCAAACAAGTGATTTGGAATGGGCGGTTCCTGCATGGATGCACTGCGCGGCGACGCATACGCGTGCGGTGGAGATGAGCACCGAATTGACAAGGTCGGAGAGATTACTGGTCCGCGCGGTTTGGGATACGTCAAAGGAGATATGTCGAGTGTTGGTGGGGATGTGGGCTGAAGGAAAAATACACAAGTTCGACGTTGAAGAAAGCCCTGTCTCGGGTCTGAAAGGAACTTCTTTCAAGCAGTTGGTGGAGAACTGGAAAACGAAAATTGAGGACCTAATGGCCTGGCTTGACTGGAGCGTCTGGGTGAGATGCGAGCGTGCGTGCGGGTACGAGGTTAGTTCGTTCCTCTTTCCCTGTTCAAGGTTCTCCCCGTACTAATTTTTGTCCGAAGGAAATGTGCTATATGCCTCAATGGCCTTTCTTCAAGCACATGCCGCCTGGTCCGACTCCAGAGAACCCAAATAAAACGACGACTGAGGATATTGGACGGGATCGAAGCAATCCAGATGACGACTGGGATCGCCCTGTCCCAAGGTGTATAAGAAGGATAGAGCCATTTGGTATGTAACAAGATATTTGATACGCCTCTTGAAACACCGGGACAGATAATGGTGAACACGACTGGTCATTCGAGATTGGGATTATCTAACACGATCAAGCTCCTCTCTCCTTTGACTTGTCCATTGGCCGTCATTTTATTTAATGGTAGGGGTGGGCACGGAGTCGTTCACATCTTTTCAATCCTTGAAGCGCCGATGAGTTATTCTCTGGTAGGGACATCCCGGCGCTTCGATTGCCTCAACGACATTCTGATATAGTATGAGCACTGATCAGGTTGGGGAAATTGAACGGGGCGCTTAACGTCTCACGATCTCTGTGGTTTGAAGACTTCGGTGTCCATTGACCATTAGCGCCGAAAGTGAAGCCGGGACAAGCGTGGGAATAAATTTGTTGAGTCATTGATCCGTTGGTTAGCCCCTGATGCTGTCTCCTCCCAACCACATAAACACCATGCATCCTCGTTCCTTCGAAACAGCAGACGCATATTTATTCGAGAAGGTATATCTCGCAACATCGATGCTTAAAATGCACTCTCGCGGTTCATCTGCCGTTGCTGAACAGAAGGTCTCTTCACCCCTGGACATCATGCAGCATATCGCAACTCTGCTTACAACAGGCGACGCCGACGGGACTCCTGGCGATGGAAAGGACGTGAAAATAAATCGAGGTGTCGCTGTGACGGGACATGCCTCTGCGGACAGAATTGAAGCCCTCGTTCTCGTGACTCGCAGCACCTCAAGCAGCTTGAAGATCCAACCCTCGCAAATCCTGTGATGGTCGACATTTCAGACGAGGACGCTGATTTTGCCCTCAAAGTCGTGGAGCAGTGGGGTGATGAGTACGTCTCTGCAGTTTCTGTCACCAGGTGACACCGTTGACTATCTCGAAAGGACCCCAAGGCCAAGTTTCGAGGAGTACTCCAAGAACGTCTTTGCCATGCTTAATATCTTCCGCGTCAGCGAGAACGCCCCCGCCAGAGATTTCTTGAGATACGTTATCCGCCAATGCTACCCCACAATTGTCTTTCGAATGCAACTGGCTAGCGTCGTCTGGGAGGAGCCCCCGTTGACTGTGATCGAAAACTACTTCAAGGGTGATTATTCGTTTAATCCAAGGAAACCCTTTCCCTGGAGGCTTCGCATCCGCAAAAGTGACAGCTTCATGGTGGACCGCCTCAAAATCTGTCATCCCGAGCTTGATGCCCGGACTGCCACCTACGAAGTGAATGCGAACAACGTGGTAGATTGGGTTAACAAGCTCGTCGTGACTTACGACAAGCTCACCCGCTACCTTGCCGAACGCACTGATAGAGGTGCCCTGAAGCCGAAGAAGGCCCTTGAGCGCAAGTTTGCCGATGCCGCACTTCTCAATATGCTGTCTCTGGACGCGGTCATGATCCGCATGGGCTTTCTCGAGCATTTGCTTTCGGACGGCCGACTAGCAGACCAGCTAGCCCGCAAGTCGGTGACTTTCTCTGGTATTGCTGCCTTGCGTTCCCGATACGTCGAACGCCATACTCATTTTGTATCCCTGAGGAAGCGCGATCAGACGAAGACGAAGACGGCCAGCCGGAGGAAGATGAGGGCGTGATAGATAGGGACGCTGGAGGTGCGTTCGGTCCTTCGCTGTGCCTGACCGACTAACACCCTTGTACCTTAGAAGTGGCCGATCTTCTCCTACAGCGAGGGGAAGACACCGCTCATCACGTCGTGCGATTCTACAAGTCCATACTTGCCTGGGTAACGGCCGTCCGCTACGCCACCGGGTTCAAGCTGCCCCACCCACTGAGACCATACATCCTCACTATGCCGAGTCCGGATATCCCAAAGGCCCGTGTTGACTCTGCGAAGACGTCGCTCTTCGAGAGTGTCCTTGAAAAAGTCCACCGTTCTAAGAGGGCGCTGGCTGAAAAATGGCTGATGGACCGTGACTTGACATGTTTCCGCTCCAACGAGCATGGTGGCATGCCTGCACTCCATGCGGAAGCATCGTTGATGGCCTTGTACCACTACTTTAAGGATCCTGGCGCGACTATAGACTCTGCCACACGAACGTGGGATCTCACTCCTGCGCAGTGTCGCGTCCTATTCCGAGTCTTTTCGGTGCGTGCCTTTCTCTGCTGAGCATACGACGGCATTCTTACCTCTTGCATAGACGAATTCTGCTGTGATCGGGGTGGGCGAGAAGTGCTGTTGGTGTTGCTGGAGGCTGAAAACCCTGATTAACGCCCGAAATGGCCCCTCAGGGGATGAGGTGGTCATGCTGGGTAGCCATGCGACCATATACCCTTGGTATCCACCGCAAACCGGTATCCCCGTCGACATTCTCCAGCAATTAAACCGTGAACTCGAAGAGATTCTCGTCGACGCTGCAGAAAACAACCTCCAAGTGAAACGTCGGAACTCAACCCAATCGTCTGCTCGTTCTTCTGGAGACAGCCCTCCTTCAGCAAATTGGAGATACAACCCCGAAAGGGATGACAGGCACGCGATTCATTTTCTGCGCTTTTGAAAACTGCTGACTTGTTCTTATGAAGCCTAGAGTAGTAGTTGTTAATGCATACGCAATATGCTTCTTGCGAACTTCTGTTCACCGATAAATTGCAGATCAGGTCGCAGCTGCTTCCTCGTTTGTTTATTCGACATGTGGGCAATTTCATATTTTACGTACTGACCTCGTCGAAATTTGCACTAGCTGCTTTATTCTGCAAATATGACGATAAACCCTGTCTATCATGACTAGAATGAAAACGAATCAAGATGAACTGCGCAGGGATACTGAGGCTAGATGGTCTTGGTTTATATCAAGGAATATAGCTCTCGAAATAGAAAGACAGTAGGTAAAAGCGGCTCAAAGGGTATTACATATTTGAGATTGGGAACATCTATCTAGCAGGAAACAAATTAGAAGAACCACACATGATGCATGTCCAGAGGCAGTAAATAAAAACGCGAACAGGCTTGTCTATTTCGCTTGTCCATTGGCCACCGTGTCTGATTCCGCCTCCTCGACTGCCTCCTGCCATATCTTCCTTACCGCACCCCAATACTCCTCCGGGTGCACCCTCGCATGTGCAACATGCGGCGAGTCCTCAAACCTCAGCTGGCTCACCGCCAACCCCGCCTCCCTCGCCTTCTCCGCATGCCGATCCACCTCCTTCACCGGGATGATCTCATCGCCCGTCGAATACACGTACAGCCTCCTCGTCCTCCTCCCGAACCACGGCAACAATTTCTCCTTGTTCAGGCGCGCCTTCATGTTCTCTATCGTGGACGGGCCGCGCAGGAAGAGCTGGCGGAAGGAGAGGTAGAGATAGACGAGCCAGATGAGCATGTGTGCGGTGGCGGCGACGAGGGGGTTCCTGATGGCACCGGTGAAGGCGCGCTGCGTGGCGTGCAGCCCGCCGACGCCTGGGCAGGAGTCGAAGATGAGCGCGCTGGCGGGGAGGCCGGTGTGCGTGTAGGAGCTGGCACGGTTGGCGAGTATGTCGGAGAGGGTTGCTAGTTGCCAGGAGCCGCCTGAAGCATGGGATTAGGACTTTACAGGGGTAAAGTGACGGTGAACGGACCGTTGGAGAATACGTGCACCAACACGCGTGGCTTTGGTGGAGGGAGCACGGAGTCGACCGCAGCGTTTCGAACGAGCGCCGATGAGCTCTTGCGTGGTGGGAGGCATCCCAGTGCCTCAAGTGCCTCGACAACTGGCGCCAGATAGGCATTCTGGTGCAGTGTGAGCACGTTCGGAAATTGAATGGGAGGTTTAGACACACCTTTCTCTTCTTGATGGTCCAGAAGAACGACGCCTCTGACCGAATTACGATTTTCGTGGCTTGGGGATACAGTTCGTCGTAGACCTTGATGTATTTGAGAAGGTGGGGCAGCTGAGCGCCCACTGGAGAACGTGAATAACTGGCAAACTCGGGCTAGTGAGCGGGACGTACTCCATCCAAAGAGCAATATCACTCTAAAGAACTTTATTATTAGCACGTTTCTCTACGAAAAGCCGCTCAGAAACTCACGTAGGTGCTGCTACCTCGGATTCGACGTCGATGTCGTTCTTCGGCTTGCTCAGGTAAATTCCCTTTCCAATTGGCACAATACCACTATTCGCGAGGATTTGGTGCATCCTGAAGCGGTGAATGTCGACGTTGTAGACAGGGAGTGCAGGTGTTCATCATGATTCATGAGCGAGCTTCGACTTCCCCAACGGTTCGGCAAATGAGCGCAACAGAAGCCGGAGATATCATCGATTACGTAATATATTAGTCCCACCCAAAGATGCATGATGATCAACTGACTCCTTGACCAACAACAACTAATATCTCAAGCATAGTTTGAACGTTATAGATGTCTGATTTATATCGTTCTGCTCTCGGCGCGAGACTTGCCAAGCTGCCTCCCAGCCTCCCCGCCGATGACTACGCAGAGGACGAGGATGAGGATGAGGAGAATGATTCTATAGGCGATCTTCCAGGGAGTGGGTTAGGACCGCCCGCTATGCAGGTGACATTTCCCGATCTTCTCAGATCTACCATGTTCACACGAGTTTCGACAGGCCCGCACGACATCCGCATCTCAAGCCAACGAAGGTCCCGAACCCGCGCTTCGCCCCGATCTCAGCGTCGACGTACTTTGAGCAGGCCCTTCAAGTCGCCGTGCCACCGCGAGGACTCGACTGTCGCGTCTACTACACAGCGGCGAAGCAGAAAGACGGCACTGTGATGATATGCCACCACGGAGCGGGCTATTCGGGGCTCAGCTTCGCGTGCTTTGCGAAAGAGGTGACGGAGATGACCAAGGGCGAGTGTGGCGTGCTCTCGATAGACGCCCGACGTCATGGTGAGCTTTTAATTTATTAAATTCGATGATTGGCGTCCGATGGAAGAGAAGGGAAGACGACCTCGACGGACAGCGACGATGCCGATCTCTCGATCGACGTCCTCGTCGCTGACTTCTTGGCTATTGTGGAAACTATCTTCCCTAATCCAGTGGCCGCACCTACACTCCTGGTATGTGAATCATTTAGTATGCAATACCATTTGCACTCACCTATGTCACAGTTTGTTGGACACAGCATGGGTGGATCGGTGATTACTAGGGCATGTCCGCTGCTACTAGAAAAGAAATATCGTATTGCAGGAGTTTCCGTTTTAGACGTTGTCGAAGGTCAGCCGTCTTCCAACTGATCTCTTTCGTCTAATGAAATTTCGTATAGGTTTCTCCATTGAAGCTCTACCCCATATGAACAGTCTCCTGAACGCTCGTCCCGATGGGTTTGACAGCATAGAAGAAGCCATTGAATGGCAGTAAGTCGTGCACTCATCCGTTCTCCCTCTTTCATGTCCTAAAATATTCCACTCAAATTTCTTTCTTTCTATAGTGTGACGACCAATACAATCCACAACATTGCATCTGCGCGAGTCTCCATTCCCGCAATAATCGAACACAAGGAAGGCTCTATTCCCCCATACCAATGGCGAACGCCCTTGCGTTCAACCGCGCCGTACTGGCTTAGTACGTCCTTTCCCAAAATAATCCCAAAAATAAATGTTAACCAAGGCCGTGATTGTTACCATGCAGGCTGGTTCCAAGGCCTCTCCAAATCCTTCCTGAACGCGCGCACAGCTCGCCTGCTTGTCCTCGCCGGGACAGATCGCCTGGATAAGGAGTTGATGATTGGTCAGATGCAGGGCAAGTTCCAAATGGTCGTCGTCCCTGGGGTAGGCCACATGCTTCACGAGGTAAGTTGAGTCGGGATCCCACCCTCCTTCCGTCCCGTGGCCTCGTGAAACGGCCTCCGTGCCTCATCCTCTTTCTAACTTCCCGATTTAACCGTGCAGGATGACCCGACGAGGCTGGCGGAGATCCATGTCGAGTTCTGGAGAAGGAACGAGCGTGTGTTGGTTGGCGTCAAGAAAGTGGGCGAGTTGTAGATGTCGGCTTTGTGTTTTTGGGAAAGAGTGGCGATACAGGTGGGGTATTACATGTCGGATTTCCGAAGACTGTCGTAGAGTTATGCAAATGAAACCCCGTGTGTGGTTGCAGGCGAGCGAATGAACCGATGCGAGGCAGTGGTGTCGCTCCGTGAGTTTGAATGTGAGTCGAGGACAGGACGGGCGTGTTCCCCGATATGCAACACCACACGACAGGCAAGGATGGCGTGGAAGACTCGTGATAGTCTGCAGATGGGCATGAGAACCAAATCGCTTGGATGAGCCGTCAGATGGGCATCTTACAGGGAAATAACAAGGAAGAGGTCGCCCTAAAGAAAAGATTAGCACATGTTGTGGAGAGCAGGAAGGGAATAGATGTACCGGAGCGGTTAAGATCACCATAATGTTTACGAGCGAGAAACCTTTCACGAGACACGCTGTCAGCTTTCGTTCGGAACGTTTGCCTTGATCGCATACCAAAAAGATAAAGATAGTACATTAAGCCTGTGCGCGAAGTTCAGAACGGACTGCTCCGCAGTAAGAACAAAGACCTGCGCACCGTCACGATAGACGACCCGAATTAAACGTGAGCTTCCGCCCATTCGATCTGCATCGGAGTGTCCAGTGAGAAAATGCTCTTTCGTGTGACAGAAAGGCGAAGCGACGCACAGGCCCTCCAGGCAGGGATGATCATCAACACGAACATGACTAGAAAAGATTTTGAAATTAGCAACGTCCATCCTGCGGGCGCAGCCAAAGAGCTAACGATGGGTCTACTGACCTGTATCGTACACCAGCAGCAGCACCCACGAGACGAAGATGATCGGGCTGGCGTACGTCGCGTAGCACCCGACGTAGGGCGTTCGCGGGTTAGGCTCAACTGAACAAAAAAGAAGAAAGACCATATGAATGGGCTCATCGGGGTAACTCGTTGGCGGAAAGGGGCCGGCGGCGTCTTTACTCACATTCGAGAGTGGAGAGAAAGTATCCTGTCACTCCGAAACCCCCAGCCCAGACGAACAGGTAGAATGTGGGCAGGAACCACCTGAGCACCGGGTTCTTCCCCCATACTGCCCATGTTCGGATCGTCATGATGACTGGAGGAGTTCGGTGAACGATGGAGCATGAAACGGAGGTGGAAAACGCACTTTCTCCTGTACCCAGCCCAAATACGAAAAGCACTAATCACCGCTTGAACTCTCGTCGGAGGGTAAACTCTGCTCGAAGCACTCACTTGCGTTCGTCTTGAATGCCAAGGCGCAGTCTTTGTACCAGTCTCCAGGTATGGATAGTTCTAGGCAGTTTAGTCAACATATCGTTCGCGAAATATTGGCAAGACCTTACGGTAGATGACCACCCCCGCTTCGACGAACGTCGAATATCTTGTTAGAATATACATCAACTTGGTGTAGTTCCATTTTGATTGCCATATTGTAACGACTTCTCGGTTTAATGTTAGGAGGGAATCGAAGAACTGAGAACACCGATGAGCAAGGGTTTGNAACCGCGTCGTCGGTGGTGAATAATCTTTCGCTATCGAACCGCTCGAGGTTGCGGTCGTCTTCGATCGTTTACTGCTTCCTTCGGCCACCCGTGTAGATCGCAACTTTCGTTTGCCATTAACCGCGACCGACGAGGCTTCTTGAGTTGGTTCTGTGATCGAAACTGGTACTAAAATCGCGGAAGACGATGGCCCTGGCGTTGTTGCAGTCGCTGTTGACTCTTCCGTACCCGGCGTTGGTGGTGTCGAAGCAGCAGAAACTTCAGGGGAGTTCAAGTTCAATTTGCCCCGTCTGTGCGTAGACCAAAGGTTCTGCATCGAACGATTCAAAGTTTTCGAGCCCTGTCTGCATTTCCATCAGAATGGCTATCAACAAAGAAGGTGATTACACGTACCGCGGCCTCCATTGGTTTTCGATAACAGCCAGAAATTGTTCAAGAAAGAAGCCAACAATTGGCAGTGTCACGCCTCCCGCAGATTTTTTGTTTGGCAAGGCCGTCCGTTAGAAGCGAACCCCACTTTCCCACCCTCTTACAGGACCACTGGCTCAAAGCCTCCGAGATGTCTCGTCTTGCAACTTTCTGCCGTGCAACTTTCTGCCGTCTGTCTTTGGGAGACTAGCCTTCATCCCTTCCTCGAGAACTGAATTTCTCCGAGACGCGCGCAATTGTCTCTGTAAGTTTACTTAATTTCTTGGTGTAGTTCCGCTGCTGAGCTACAGGCCTTGGCAGTCTGGCCAACACGTTACGCTTACCGCGAAGGATGGTACGACCAGCACCCTCATTAGTCGATAAAATAACTCACCTTTTACAGCATTTCTCAAATGTATTATAGCCTACTTTCGCCCCTCTGTATCTGGAGGCCGACCCCTCATTCGAGAACAGAGTGACCGGCGAGCACAGCTCGTGCACTCCTGAAAGGATGACTGCGGCAGAGATCATGGAAATGCATCGAAAGGATGGCCATTGAGAAGGCCGAACAGAAAGGGAAGACAAAATAGAGACAGGCGCAAAAACGATTACCAGGACCAGTGTATGTATTGAAGTCCATGTGCTATCAGCGACTTTTGGGTATGCTTACATTCCTTAGCTGGTCGACAGGTATTCAGAAGCTTGAGACCCGAGCTATAATCTAAGGCGCCCCACCTTTGAACCGCTTTCCCCAGCGTATTGTTCATCCTCCAGCGATTTGTATCGACAAGATTCGGATGGGACGACTTGAAGTTTCAATCATCACGCTCTCGACGCCCATTTTGACCTCGTAAACACAGTCGCCGTCATATGGCCCAGATCTCTCTACATTTCCGACGCAAAAGGCAGGAGTTGATTGGAGGTGATATATAACACTCCCAGAGGACCTCAGAAAGTGCAAACACTACTGATTTAACAGCATCGTTGCGGCCTTTTAATATCAGTAGTTTGAGTAGGTTGAGATGCTGGTGGTCGAGAAGAAAGACGGAGGTGCAACGTAAGGAGATCGATGATTCCATAACAGGGTAGCCGTGACAGAAGTCTGACGTGAATTCAGACGCTTAATCATGCTTCTGCGTCATACCTAACGGGCATCGAGAGATAAGAAATTTTCTTTATGCATCCTGAAGGCCTATTCTGGGTGTGGATGAGATTGGGCAATTTTGGACGCGGCATGCGTTTTGCGGATAAAAACCCATGTGGACGAAACTAGTGCTCTCAGGATGATATCTGGCATCTAGCGAGGCTTTAGGCGGTCCTGTCCCAAGCACAAATGCAACGAGGAAGCGTCAAGTTGTGGTGTGTGTGCGGGATCACTGTTATCGCCTTCGGATACACGGCAATTCTCATCGCCATTACTGACACTTAAATTACCTTGTCCTTTTGAATCGCTCTGCTGAGTTTATTCCCAATCTAGATTTCGTCCCGCATCTCTGCTTCATTGACCACTGATATTAAGGTGGATCGGAGGTACAATATTACACTAATTTCCCCTGAGTGCCCCTGTCCAATTTCATGCGATGGTAGGTGGCAATTATTCTACCCATTGCGCTCTCCTTTCATGGACTGAACCCGCGCACCATGCTCACAGGACCACGAGGTTCTCCGCCCCTCTCCCACCGATATTTTGGTTGCTTCTGGCCGTCTATACCAAGGTATTGGAAATGACCAAACTTCTCCTCCAACGCCTCATATAGCATTCTCACGAACATTTTTCTGGCCTCGTCTCCCATACAAGTGGTGCTGTCGGCCCTTATAGTATCATTAAGTGCGGAATGAAGCTTCTCGAGGTCTTCTTTGTAAAGTTGGAATAAAATATACGATTCTCCGTCATTAATGGCGAGGCGCCTTTGCATAAATAAGCGCGCATACCTGGGAAGAGCATATCACTTAGCTGCAGAGTTATCTAAGAGAACGATTCTTACTTCAATAACTGGGCACTCTCTAATCTGACCTCGCGAGATTCAAAATTTCCGATTCTGTCTTCAGAGTCCTGGTGAGCAATCCATTCCTCCTTATTAATCGAGCGCTTTAGGAAAGGGTAAATAATTTGACATCTTCATTCTCGGAGGTTTCACTGACTTTATCTTCGATGCCAAGTAGGGATTGAACAACTTCATCTTCATCTTTCACGCAATCTTGCAGAGGCATCCATTCATTTCTCTTTGGTTTCTTGAAAATGGCTCGAAAGTCGGCCTCTTCGAGTTCAGAAGGTGTCAGCGCCAATGATATTTTCTTAATGGCGATAATATGATCGATTCTCCCTCCAAGCCGAATATTTTTTCCACTACCTTGTGCTGGCTGTGTGTCTTTCTGGCTGGCTTCCACAAAGTGAGAAACAATATAATCCTTGGGGCACAAGCTGTTGGCAACTTGAACAAGAAAAGGTGTCAGAAAGGTCCAGTTACGGGCGCTAAATTATGATGTTTCAGAATATAGTCGAGTATGGGAAAAATAGGTTAAAAACCTGACGTCCTTCTCAAGTCGCACCTGCTCGTTGAGCTTGATGTCCGGCGTCATAAATTCCATATTTCTAGGAATGCTGTAGCAAACTCCAATCGCTCTTGAAGACTGGGATTGTCGTCCTTATAGAGTTCTCCACTGTACGTGAAAGTGATTGTGTAGAAGTTCCTATTTGATACACTGCTTTCATGTGGCCGAGGGTTTTGTCCCAAGTATTCTAATGGACTTAATGGACTTGCTAAACTCTCCCTGATTCCTAGGAGCTTTCCTGAAGTCAAATCAGATTTCCTGTAACATGGGTTCAAGAAGTTTCAAACCATGAGGTCTTCGTCTGCTAGGGCCGACGTCCGGGCGATCAGGTTCCTCACCAGTGAACGTTGAGACAAGGCTTTCGGCTTCATCACTGAGAGGCCTGTGAAAGGCCTCGACGAATCGAGTGGGCTCAAAACCCAGGTCGAGAGACAAGATGCCTTCAGTGCTCATGCTGAGAGAATTGGTTGTGCTATATCACCCCCCTTCTGTAAACGCTCTTAAATAGCCCCGATACCTTTCAATAAAAATTCAACTCCAAACATGTTTGTGGATGATGATGCACCAACAATGAGACTTGAACAAAAGGGTGAAAACAGGAATTGCAGCGTTCATCGCCTCCGCCTGGTGCACTACGTTGTTCCATACACATGTCGCAATTGTTTCCTTCGTGTGTGTAGACGGCTCCATTCCATGGCGAGTTTAACAGGAGGGTTTTCGAGCAAGTCCACATTCTAATTTGAATGCTAAGACCTGAGCTCTCAATTGTCTTTCTCGGTTGGCAGCTTTTGAGTGCGATCATGTAATGATGAATAGTAGCACCGCAAGTGGATCTGGTAGTCCACATCCGAAATCAGCTTACCATTCAATCCTGAGTTCAAGCACGCCAAGAGAGTCAAGTAAAGTGACCATTTGCACGTTTTGGTACAGAGAGCACAGCACAAGAAATTATTTACCGGAGAAGAGCAAATATGGGATCCCCTTTGTACCCTTCCGCGGGAGAGCCCCATCTTCGGGGAGAAGACGCCATACCAACGGATGAGGAGACGCCTTTGCGATGACAATATGGAAACTAAATTTATAACATCCAAGCCTTTCCAATTGTATTTCCGTTTCGTTAATGGACAATCTGCTGCAAGATTATTGTGCCTTTCCGTTTGCGTTGATTGTAGGTCCGTAGTTGTGGGTCCAATAAGCGTGACGTGACGCTGGGGAGTCGTTACGTCACTGAAGCTTGAAGTATTTATATGCAGTGTCGCTTGCAGACAACTACTGCCCAACTTCTTTTTGTCCTCACGCAACTCAAGCACGCAACACTCATGGATCCATTTAAATTGACTCACGAGGTTGAATTTCCCAATGAGTGGCCTTCGAAAGGGGTCGATTGTCCAACCGGTTCCGAGGAACCCGACCCACCTCTCTCACCGCAACCATACACCCTCCAAGCACTTCCACCGACTGCCAGCTTTACACCAACATCGAACTTGTACACTGGCCCCAGGAGATGGTCTCAAGTATACCACGGTGTTCTAGACACCCCTGGTTTGGGCACCATCAACGCTGTGTTGAAGATATATGTTTGGGACCACTTTCCGCATGTACAACCAGGATCCGATGCAAGCCACCAGTCTCTACCAGCAGCGTACTCTCAGCCGAACTCGTACAGGAAGACAGAAGAACTCATGGCATGGACAGAGTCCTGGGCATATAGGCAAATCACGCCTCTGCAGGGTACCACTGTCCCACAGTTTTACGGTACCTATTTGGTACGTGTGTTCACGCACTTGAACAGCATCGGGACTTAAGCCCTTCTCCACTTTAGGTGAGAATCCCAGGAGAAAGCAAGCCCCATTTTGCCATTGCTATGTCCTTTGTCAATGGGACACCCTTCCGTCAACGCTGCATGGAGCTTAGTGGCAATGACCCTAACAACTGCAAGTGGTATCCTCTGGTAGGCACTTCCATTCTGTCCTTTGCGAAAAGAGCTTATTTCTATGATACCAGGCTCTCAAACTCTACAAGTCCTTGTATGAGCTTCAGCAATCCGGGCTGTGTGATTTAGATATACGGGACGAAAACGTTCTTGTGGTTTCATCTGTTGATGGGGTCGAACATACGGTGTTCTTCGATTTCGCCAATGCTCGTCCGACTTCCTTTGGTAATGAGCATCAAGACAAAATCCACAGAGTTGAAATTGGGAAAGATTTTGACTTTGGTGCCGTTCGCAGGCTTATTCGAACTTTCACTGGGTATTTAAAACCTGAGCAGAAACAGAGAGCATGGGAGTTCGTTGTATGGGCTCAGAGGAACCACGGAAACGAAATGTGGATTAAGGAATGGGCTTCGGACGGGATGAAGATGCTCAAGCCTAATAAGCGTAATTAGAGGTCGACGTGACGTATTGAGGTACCCAAGTCATGTATGCTCGCAAGAAATTAATTTGCGAAACATAAACCAGATCTACCAATCTCGGAAACATGAGCTTGCGGGGGATTCCATAATGAGACGAACGGGCCTTGGGAAAGCCAATTGCCAGCAGTCTATACGTATCATATCATAACTCTGCTTGGCCCATTCCAAGACGCACAACATACTTGTGGGGCTCGGAGGCTGTTTCCCTCAATATTTTCTCTTCAAAGCTTCAAGGCTCTGATCCTGAGTCCTGGCCGACCGTGGCCCACACAGCCCTCTGACTTAGCGCCCAGAATGCTAGTACGATCTGCATCCTCGCTAATTGCTGCTAACACGGCTTCCCTTCAGGTTTGGGATCCCTTCTAACCGATAATTGTCCATTAGGATTGGTATATCATTGCAACCACAGAGCGACCAGCAAGCGTAGCGGGTACACTCCTCATGATCAGGCTGAAGGGATACCTGCAGTTGTAGCACAGAGATACTGGAATTTAACACCAAATGCAAGCAAGCATTACAGGTACATCGAAGATGCCCAAACTGTATGGGAAGTATGGCGGTTGAGAAGGTGGAACAAGAAGGGGCTGAGGGGAACTAGAGTCGACGAGGTAGGATACAAGCCACTGGAACCAATTTTCTTGGGCGGTAGGCGGCGGCCGGTGAAGGATTGCAGATACCAACGGTATTAAGGACCAATGTCTTCGTGATATGCTCACATTCTTCGTTAATCGATAGGTATTCAGAAATTTCAGACGGATCTCAGCTTTCGTGGAGGGGGCGAGAGACGTACGGCAACGAGAGAGGGGTCTGGGGCTGCGATGGGAGACTAAAACCCAGCGAGCGCGCACTAGTAAGGGAGGTTGAAATACCGCACAGTTTTGATGTTCCCGCACAAGGAAGAGAGAATCCATATTCGACGATTCGACGAGTGAGATCCATTGGCTGTAGGCAAGACATAAAGTCCATTCCGCATGAGCGCTTAACATGTAGCATTGAATTCAGGCCCTAAAGCTATGCAGCAGCCTGTGCCGACAAAATTCTCCCTTCAAACCATGCCTCTCCCTCTAGGACGGGTTCGTCCCTTTCTTGCTCGTCCTGATTCCCAATACGACTCGACAAGAGCCTTGAGTATTGCGTCCCATGTTCTAATAATCATCAGAGGAATCCAATAGTTCGAAACTCGTTGGGCCATACCCTTCAGCAGAGGTCTCCGGCAGAACGCCCGAGATAACCCCCTCAATCTCGGAATTGGCGACCAAATACCTCGATGCCAGGATTGGAGATTTGAACACGCTGAATGCCATCTCCGGTCCACGAGTATCCCAATGTCGCTTCAGATGCCATGTATTGGCCTCCATCGTGCTCTCGGGAAATTCGAGCTTGGGGCAGATAGGCACCGTCCAGCACTTCGAGTCCCCCACCCGGCGGATGCCCAACGCAAACGGAGATTCAGGGTCCTCAGCTTCGAGTTGCCAGGCGTTCTTGATAATCTTCCACCCCCTGCTTCTGTATTTAGCATACGCTTCTCGTCGTCCCTGCCAGTTGGGATGGCATGCCAGTGCGCGTCGTTGATCAAACGTTGCTTGTGGGTAGAGGGAGATTGCCTTGTCGTAGGTAAGGAAATTCATCACACACGCTTCGATGGGTCGGCAATGCGAAGAGAAGCTCGAGTGGGAGAAACTTACTGGAGTGAAAGTTCAAGATGCATTCCAAGGGAGCCTGCCAGGTCGTGATGAGCTGGATTTTGACCTCGTCGTTTGGCTTCTTAAAATCGTAGATGTTGAGTCCCCCGCTGTATCCATTGTCGCGCGGATCGAGAAATTGATGCTCATCGTCTCGTTCTCGATCAATTGCCAGAATCTGAGGCATATGTGGCCTCATATAGTCGAGAGCCGCGTCCAGCGTCTGTAGCTCGGGCACAATTTGCATCAACGGGAAGCGTGGCGGCCGTGGCATGTATTTGTAACCAATGCTCCGTAGCCAAAAAGCGACGGGCTTACAGCTGCGCTGGGCAACATACACATCTAGATCGGAGCTCTCATACTTGGTGCGGTCAAGAAATTGGAGCGCCGTGGAGCCGGAGATCAGAGCGCCCGTCTCGAATTGCAGTTCTCGAAATTTGAGTATCTGTGTCGGGGTAAAATAGCGAGAGAGCACGCCTTCTAGGTGAAATGCTCGGCGGCTATATGCGGCGACTGCATCTCGGGCCTCCCTACAGGTGCGAGAGTATCGTATAAGGTCTCCCGGGCCAATATTGTCGAATATTGTATCATCGGCTGTCGAGGGTAGCCTGGAAGATCATAAATCAACTTTGGATGTTCTTCAGAATCGAGTCTCCTACAGCATTGTTGGCCGGTGAACAGAGGTTCTGATGGTCGATGGGAGGGAGACAAGTCGATAAACTAGATATCTGATCTGTTGTTGCGATATCGATGCTGGTGCGATTTGGCAGGCAGCAGTGACAGCCTTCTGACGGCTTATCTATCCATCGAGACGCGTCGCGTCGCGGCATGGCGTAAGGCCAGGTGCTCTGAACGCGCCGGCACGTCCTTAGTTTCATTGCGCGACCAGACTCCGAGTCCCATAGACAGACAGAAGACCTTCTCAAGGACATACTAATAAATTACCATCAGCGTCCGCTTCGGAAGGAGTGCCTCAGAACTGAACAAATGCCCCTCACAAACTAAGCATTATGAGTGAGGACCAACTGAACTCGTAGACACCCCAGTCACCTCCCTGAAGCGTATCTCCCCTCTAGATCTTCCAATGTCCCACTCCCTAGTGTCATCGAGAATTGCCATCTTGGCCGCCAATCCCCGAATGTGCAGGATCACTCGGCATGTGAGTACAGAATGCAGTACACGCTCCATCCTTTCATTCCATGGTTGTTAGAAGGCGCAGAAAGTATGGGGTGAGGAAGAGGGTCGCACATTATGAACAGAGTCATGAGTTCAGGCTGGGCACCGACTAGAAGTTAACAGGAAATTCTTAAAGACAGAAAGGGAATACTTGCTGGCTGTCTTGCAATGACAACAACGTTGATTAGTGATAGAGCTGCGGTGAATTTCTGTTAAGCTTAGAGCTCCTCAGGAAAAATAGGATGGGAGGACCGAAAATGTAGCAGTAGTAGATGACGCCTGGAGAGAAACGCGAGTCAGATCATAAATAGGCACGAAGAGACGGACTCACCATCCTGGTAAACCACTTTCAGCATTGTATGGTTTCCGCCCCACCGGACTGAGGCAGATTAACACACGTCACAATTACTGCCTGCGGACGTGCCGGAGTTTCGACGAGTACGTACACGCTTTGCAAGCCGGAATGGAAATGAGAACCAACATTACTAGGGAGTATGCGTCACAAACCGCTCTGGATGCTGGGTAGATGTAGAAAGGACAAAGCGCGCCTGTGTCCCAGAGTAAGAATACGACCCAGCACCAGAATAATATGGATGAATCAAACATGGCGCTGCATCCGATGTAGGACGTGAGAGGGGTTATATCGTCTTATGGAGGATTGTACAAGTGGGTGGGAGCCCCTGATCAATTTCTGGATTATCCGGGGACCGGAGAGTAGATGCCGGACTCACATCGAAGAGTATTTAAAAACACGCCAACTAAAGCAAAGCCAGAACCCCATGCAATATGCCCGAGAATAAGAAGAGCCACGCCCATTTTACGTGGCCTGCCCCACACGGCCCACGTACGGATTGTGAGAAGGGCTGGCAAGAGCGTTAGAACGTTATGATTATCATTTATTTCAGACTATCACTCGGACAGAGTTCAGACTTACTTTCGCCGGCATACATGCCAATTACTAATACCCCTGGAATGTAGAGGCTCATCAACAAGACCCAGAGAGGGAAGGCTGGGATGTGCTCGCCACTGCTTACACCCGTGGGCCTCGAAAAGTAACCGGCACAGAGCAGGTTGATCTCCAGGGGCTATCATGTCTGTGACGCGGGGTTTCAAGTTCATGGTGAGATTGACTTGGAGGACTATCGGGGGTTACGGATAACTAAACACTCACCGTATATGAAGTCGTTCACAGCCCCCCAAAATGCGGTGTAGCGTGTTATCAGGTACAGCACCTTGGTTAAATTCCATTTCGAACCCCATATTGTCGAGACCTCTAGGTGAATGGTAAGAAACCAATCGTAGATCTGCGTAGTACGTCAGGGCCACTCAGGATGACGAATGAGCAAAGGCTGAGCTGACGAGGATCGCATTGCTAGCAGCTGAATGACGCCGGAGGTAAGTCGAATGAATAGAGTTGGGATGGGATAAGCGACTTACCATTGAAGTGCTACGCGAAAGGACGGAACTGTCAAAACATGTTGCGAGGATGCCATATCTGTGGAAAACATACCGACACCATCGATAGCCTGCGTACGACGAGCGAGAGTGTGTCAAAATCCAGGGATGACATGGTCCGCAAGTACAGAATTAAATCAGAGGATACGGGAGCGTTGGATTGTCAATATTACACATCATCCTAGGAGATCAGAAACAGGATGATAAGTGTCAAGGAGATACACTCTTTCTATCGCCTTCAAGCTCTTACCTCAAAATGCATCTTCCAGTCGTTGACGATCATGACGAGAACAAGATCACGGGAAGGAACGAAGGAACGAAGTGTATCGTTGCTGATCGCCACGTGGGAAAAAGAGGTCGGGGGTTGCCGGGAGTCCTGCTTTTGTTGAGCCCACCAACTAGTTTAACGTTAGTACTCGACTCCGATTCCTCACCTGGATGGCGTGTTTTTTCCTTCCAAACTCTCTTGAAAAATGAAGCGTATCCTGGAACTACCGTCTCGCTCTCGTGTGTCAAGTCCCGTATACCATCTTCACGGCATACTAAATACTGCGTTATCACCCAATGGACTCGGAGCGTTGGGACATTGAAGCATTGCATCAGCTGTTGCAGGCCGCAGCGTATAAGTAATCTTCCATCTGCAAAGGACTGCGTTAGAACCAAACTCGAATTACAACCAAGAATGACGCACCGTACGCGATGACACCCTCTGAAGACCTCAGGCAGTACAGATCCTACGGGCTCAACACCTGCCGTGACCTCTCAATAATAAATATGCACCGTCATTATTCCTACGCCCTGGAAAGTGCAGGGAGTCCCCGACTAGTTTGTCACAGCAACCTGTCCCAGGCACAGATGTAGAAACATACGAACTGAAAAGGGAGGAACGGTTTGTCAAGAGCGAGAAAATCTGTGTGATAGGAAAGACATCTCCGGCATTTGCCGTGATGATAGGCGTACGTGGATCATTATGGTCTAGGTCCCACTTTGAACTCCGTCGTAGCACTTCGGATTATGGTAAACACAGTCGTACACAATTGCTGTTGCTGGGCCCCCTGACATGACCAATAACATAGAGTCATGTATCGACGATACGTCCGTGAAGAATTCTTGGCCTCAACCGTTGACCGTACCAACAGCATAGGAAAATCAAGATGGGTTGGGGGTGGTAATGTCCTGGGTCGACTTGTAACCAATCCATGCCCGTGAGGGAGGATGGAGAAGTCGGACAGGTCCAAGGTTGGCATTGGATAGAAGCTGGGAAGGGTCGGAAAAAGCTGAGTTGCCTGGTTTGGTTTTCAAATCCGCCCTTCGTTGCATCATGATGTCAGCCGCAGTCCTGTCTCTCTGACTCTCCGATGGCAATACCTTCTGCTCGCCTAAAGGAAGGGACCAGTGTTCGGGACGAGAAAACCGGGCTCGCTCGTCGTCGGGTTTGAATGCACAGTGTGGTGAGTGAGAAAACTTGGCCCGGATTTGCCGGCGGATGAAAGGCCTCAACGTCAAACACTGAGCTAAACTCTTCGTCCATCATGCCACATTTTAGCCATAACTCCGTGAAGAATGGGGTCCCTGGCTTGCGTACCTCGAATTGGTCACGTACTCCACACCCGCAAGTAAGATCCAACCCATCTCCACCCAATTAACACGCTCAGAAGACCCTCAAGAACTAGGACCGGCTGTCGAGTCTAAGGGATAACGAGCTCGTCGACGTGCATGTCGGGGCCGTATCTCGCCGCCTACCCCATTGCCCTCGCACGCTTCTGCCCGAGGCGTTCTCGACGGAATTTGGTGCGGTTGCCCCATCTGTTCGCCCAGCCACTGGTTGTCCTCGTCATTCGCAAAAGAACGGAGGAGCACCAACCACATGGCCTCGGGTAACGACGCGCATGGGCCCGCGTGGCTTCCCCTGAAGCGTATTCCCGCCGCTCATCTCGTGCTGTCCTGACTGCTTGCCTTCAACCGGTCGCGCAGTTTGAATATGCCCGACAGGTCGCACGGGCATCGGAGGCTCGTTTCCGTCCTTTTTCAATAGAGAATGGTAATGGTCAGTTTAGGTGGCAGACGATGTGGGGATCGGGGAACATCGTTGCGGAGATACGAGGCTGTGAAGCGTCAGTATGTTAGCGGACAGTTTGACTATGAAAAGGATCAAATATTAACAGGGGTCGCCAAAGTTCCGGATGAATGTGATTAAGATTTATGAGAGGCGGAAGGACGGTGGGTCAGCTCTAGCAGGTGATAACAAAAAACTACGATACCAATTAGATAGGAGTGAGTAAATGATGGCCTCGAAACACGTTTTCAAGAGGCACACCTCTGATTTTCACCCATCTGAAACCACCTCGACATGTCTGGATCCCGCCGCGCGGACTAAACGCGATACGAGTGCCACGTTTACTAGTCGGCCAATTAAGGACTTAAGCCGGTACGTAACAGTCGTTAGGCTGGTAGGCTAGAACAGGCCACCTGGGAATAGATCATATAAATTCTTGTGAAAGCGGTAGAAAGAAAGAGCCTCGCCATGGTCCAAAAGTAGAATATGACCCAGCCGAATACATGTGGCGGATAATGACGGCGTGGCGTGATACCATTGCCCCCCTTGAAGACACCGTCTTGTTGGAGGAAACCAGATGGATAATTATGTTAGCCATTGGATTCCTGAAAGGATAACAGCCGCTAACGTGTATAGCTCTTAAAAATAGGGAGGTACAACGAACGGCAGCACCCATGCATGCCCAGCTCACCAGGACACTCCCACTTCGCGTGCTCACCCATCGGCCACGCCGTAGTGGAAAAAGAGCAACAAGGGCATCAACAAATGTGATAATGCGAAGTGGTGTTTCAGGAATCCGCGACCCGTTCACCTTCCCAGCCCAACACCAATTGCACTGACCCCTCTTGAGACTCATAGTTAGGACAGGAAAAAAGAGGTGTTCTCAGGACCTACAGAATGCAATCTCGTGCTGATCCGAGACCTTTTGCTGGGAGGGCTCTGGCATCAGCCCATGGGTGGTCTCTAGGAGCTCAAATCTGGCCGAGAGTCCGAGGCGAGATATGCTCACGTGGATGAGTCGACCAATCTGTAGCACAGGATGGATAACGGTTGATCAAAGTACGCCACCTTTCATTGCTCCACGGGAGAGCTCCGTTGGGTACTCCGGCGAAAGGTGAGAACCATGTATTCTTCTCTGTGCATCAGCAAAGGTCTTGCCACGTCTCAGGAATGGTCATGATAGGTGCGGTCACGAGGATCACATGCTGGCCACTGATCATGAGCCAATTACTGAATACAGGCGGAAATGGGTGCATCGGGTTAACTTTACCTTGCGATTGATATGCACAACAGTCAGGCCAAATGTTGAGCGTTTGGTTAAAACAATACTGTACCAGCCTGGTCCGTTGACGGCGAGCGTTGACGTGTGGGCGAGTCCGAGGGGGCATCTGCATTGTAGTTTGAACTGTAGCGGCACGGCAAGAAAGTTACCAATGGATACCTCAGGGGTGCCTTTTATGCTTCCCTCTGGTACTGCTCGTGCCGTCGCTACCCATAGCCATCATCATAAAGACCACGATGAGTCGGGCGCTAAGGGATTAATGGAGTCCGAATGCGCCATCGAACTTGCTAAAGTATGCCCGCCACTGGGCGCCGAGGCTCAGTGGCAACCTCTCAGAGCAGGTGGCCTTTCCCGGAACCTTTCTTGCATTGCGCTTGCAATCAAAGACTGTAATGAGGAACACTCCTTCCCTTGTCAATGGCCCTGTCCTTCGGGCTCGACGGCGATGAGAACAGGCTTCTACCATACTGATTTCTCGTAGTCGGTCTGAAATT
The DNA here is from genome assembly GCA_013376435.1 of Cyclocybe cylindracea. Lineage (NCBI taxonomy): Eukaryota > Fungi > Basidiomycota > Agaricomycetes > Agaricales > Hemipholiotaceae > Cyclocybe > Cyclocybe cylindracea. The sequence continues at coordinate 237,413 of MPNV01000891.1, forward strand.
TAGGGACCCTTTTGCAGCGTGTTAATACTCCAGGTACTCGGTATCCCTGATGACCCTCCCGGGCGACAACACCAAAATGATATCAGGCGATGGCAGCTCTACATGTACAGTATCCAAGTCACTAGTCACCACCTCGGGCATCTATGCTATCTTCGCCAGTGACCATCACCCCGGATCAACGTAGATCGATAATCCCTCTAGGAAAATCATCGCTCGGAACCGTCTCTTGCCTGTGGCGCGAAGGGACTCCTCGGAAACTGCAGTTCCTGCGCGGAGAGCTCTGAGTAAGTCCTCAAGTACTCCCGACGCACATACAAGCTGGGTCTGGAACTTCTGAGTCGAACAATCTCACCGCTGATTGCTCTGGGCTCGATGTTTCGTTCTTTATCCGCAGCGTCCCCACCA
>MPNV01000891.1:239959-319331 GCA_013376435.1 Cyclocybe cylindracea
AGGTTCTCACCAGCAATTCGAACTTCAACTCGACAAAATCTGCTCTTTGGTCAATCATAGACCGGGAGTAACAGTCGACAGTAAATTGTTAGGTGCGAGTACATAATCTTACAGAGCTCAATCGAAACCCCAAATTCAGGACGACCACGGAGTACAAATGCGATAGCGTCCATATCCCAATCGGTAAGAGAAACTAAATGTGGAGGCAGCCTGGACAGAAGAAAAAAAAAGGCGATAAGACTTCTCCGGAAAAGACAAGATACACAGAAGAATGACGAACGCTACCGGCAAACGACCCATCGACACCCGGTGACCTCCCTGAGCGCATTCTCCGCTCGATTCGTACGGTCCTGGTCCCTGCCTTCAAACCTAGTCTCTTGTGCGCGGATGTGCAAGATGCCCGACATGTTAGTACGGCATGAAGGCTCGTTCATCCTTCCAATGAGCGAGTGCGGTGTAGGTTAGTGAGATCCAAGAGAATGTCGAGAGACCGAGAGACATACGTGAAGAAGAGTCACGAGATCAGGCTGCGCGGTGAAACATTAGCGTGCATTTCCGAATTATCGAGGGACTTTAGAAGCCTACAGGTATCAGGATCACGAGATGTTGATAAGAATATGAACTGAGAACCGAGGAGGTAGGGTCAGTGCTGGGAAGCGAACAAAAATATACGAACCAAAAAGTAAGAGTAGTAGAATTGAGGCCTCAGGCACGTATCGAGGAGGACAAATACGACACTGATTTAGCATACCGTCCTGATAAAACAGATTTTCGTCAGGTCCGGTCCCTGCCGAGTCCTGGCTAAGGAAAGTTACTGGGTGCCAAATTACTCTTAGGCCTTACTTATAAAGTCCTGTAGGCTGTATGGCCATGACTAAGGCACCATCGTCCTGTCACGATTCTCTTTTTTTTTATTTTGATGTGACTATTGGGAAGGTAGCGCAAAGAGCATGACGTGCATGATGTTCCAGAGCAAGAATATAACCCAGGACCAGAATATATGGTGGTTGAACGGCATGGCGTAACATAAACGATTAGGACTGAGAGCGGTGACGCCGTCTGTTGACCAGAAAGTGATAAAGAGACTTAGTTATCCACAGGATTGTCTGAGATAAAACATCCATCACCGATTGATTCTTCTGCAAAAACATGACGACAAGCCAATGCAGAACTCCAGGTGATGATCCAGAGAATCATCTCTCTAATGATCACAATGTAGCACTGCGTCAGACCGTCCACGGCTTGCGTTAGGACCAGCAGCCGCCGGAGGAATAGGCATCCAGCATCCACCTACGTAAGGTAGATGCCGCTGTCTGTGCGTGTACTCGTGTACGTGCCACTGCCGCGCAGGGAGCTTCTAATGAGCTGCACGTGCACGCGTTTATGTGTACCCTGGGCTGCCATCGGGCTTCCAGTCTCTGCACTCAACGCTTCTTGGAACTCGCAGCCATTCGACGGTTCATCTCTTCTCGGTCCCGCCTTAAAGGAGCTAGTGGGGAAGCGAGGAAGGAACAAGAACGACCGCCCGGAAACCCCAAACAGCCTCGCGCTCTCGTCCTGGATTCTGTAGCCGGCCGTACCCCTTCCTCGATGGAATCAGGAAGGAGGGTCCCTTCTACCGGCTTGCGAACAGTTCCTCGTCGACTGTGAGTCCTCGAGCTCGTCCCTTCGACCTTCTATTTGATGATGGGCTCTACGTCTAGACATGAATCATAGTATTCGTGGACTTAGACTGAAAGATAGGTTGCCGGCCCGCCCGCTCAAGAAGAATCACATTTCCCTCGGATCTCCTACTCGCCGTCCTCCGTGTGTACGCGGGCGTCGCTGTTCGATATGCTTATGCTGCATACCATTTTTCAGGGATCGACAGTCGTGATAAGCCTCCGTCAGGATTGGCTCTTGCCATTTATCCCAGCTGGAGCACTCCTCTATAGAGGTGGATATCGAACGTTGAGTCGCAATTATCCCGCTGGAGCTGGAGCTTTCTCGAGTCCGAGTCTCAGGTGAGACTACATCGCTATGGCGTGGATGCAATGGAACCCGTTCTTCGGTGCCATGGAGGTGCCATACCGTTCTGTGCAGAATATGAGAGCTTTATACAGGCCGAGTTCTCGGACGACCATGGGTGGTAATGAACGCTCCTCGTTAATGCTCCTCCTCCTAGTGCCCCTATTTCTCGACGCCCGCAAATGAGGGGCTTCAGAGCCTCCCTCCGGCTCTTGAGTCGCGGGAGGTGGTGCAGCAGGTTTCGACCGGGCTCTAGGCCTCCTTCATTTCGGTATGCCTTTACGTGTAAGAAGGGAGCGTGCTGTACGAGGAAATGGCATCTAACTGGATGCACTAGTTAGGAAAGCGATGTAGAGGTAAGTGTACTACCTGGAAAAGGCCTCACTGCACTGTGAGGTTGGACCGTTTGGCTACCATTGATTGGTATCGGGTATTTCGGTGCCTGCTTACCTGTTATCTCCAGCGCAGGCGGGAATGAGGCAATTTGGCTCTGACTCTAGCTCTTGCTCGCGATAAATGGCCAAAATGCTTTCTTTACCTAAATTGATCGAGAGGTTCGGACACGACTTTCTTTGACGCAGGGATCCTCGGAAGGTCTGCACAACCTCTTGGTATTAAATTCAAATATCTTCGTGTTCGTCATATCCGTGGAAGCCTCTGCTTGGATGGTCTGCGGGAAGCTCGGTTCCGATTTCTTTGGAGAAATCGAGATTCTCGCTGCGTTCAGTTGCGCGTCCAATAACATTAATTGTAGTGATGTAGGTGGCTTAGGGAAATGTCGAGAAGTCAAACTTAATTCTGAAGAAATTACTGTTTTATTGGGCTTCATTTCGGATTTCCGGACCTGCCAGGGCTGCCCTGGAGGCTCGAAGAATGTTCATCGGATAATGTCGCCGATGGAATTCTTTACTCACTGATCATGATGATTTCTCGTTCTTTCATTGCGTTCAAACCCTCTTGTTCTAAGGGCACGTCAGCGCAAATACCGAGTGTTTTCCCAGACTTCGGCCGACCAGACTCGTGCTCTTGCGTACAGCGCACCCCGATTGTTCCATTTTCGGAAAATTTTTATCCACCACAATCCCGGCCGTTTGAGGCACATTTCGCAAATTTGAAGTTAAAAATCCCGCAAGTGCTATATGGGGCATATTTCCCTTTAACGACATGCTCTCCTGCAGAGCCGGAGCGCCTCCCGTCCTCCGAGTTCCCTTTCGAGCGTCGATGATCGCCACACGCAGTGATGCGAACCGCGAACTGCGTCATAGACGTCGGGTAGATATGTCACAGAAGAAAGAAGGCTCGCCTATGACGCGTCTGAATGTCTCGTGTCTTCATCTCCGATATGAAAGACACAAGTCCCACCTTCGCGTTATGGAAAATCAGCTAAGCCTTATGATGCTTGTGTTACCGCAGGGCTCGATATAATGGAAAAGAACGCGTACTATGCGAATTTCTCTTCCGGTATGGGGTGCCTTGCATTTTGTATTGGCAGTTTGACGTTGATGGCACATGTAGGAATAAGCAATCTCCGGCTCCCAAGTCCCCTTTCGGGGGTCGATGATCCACATACGCGAGAAGATTTGAGGAAGAAGCGCAGTTTTTGTTTCGGAGGACGGGTCATGGTCAGCCTCGTGCCCTCGTCTCATGGTACTCTCAGTTTCTCGTGGCGAGGTACAGTCCAAAGCTTATTACCCGACAGGGCCAAAGGACTCGAGACAGCTGCGTGTCTCATGTGCTCCCCCATCTTCTCACCCCGTAGGAGCACGGTATGAAGTCATACTCCGGCTATTCCATCGACATAAACCCTACCTCTCAAGTGTTTGAGTGTTTGACTTTGACTTTTGACATAGAGTACCGTAAAACATCCGGCTGCGCTCTACCTCCCAGCACTGACAGATTTGTACGCCCTCTGAAGCTCTTCCACGTTTCAGCGTTGCACAATTTACGGTATATGACGCGCGACATGTACGTTCACGAGGCAGGTGTCCTCCTGCTATGACCTCAGTGCGAAGACCTTTTCTCGTTAGTGCGTTAATGGGACGAGGCTTGGCACGGAGACGGACCAACGCGTGGGTGTGTCCATGCACACTGCACAGCCCACCGGACCCGTGCTAAGCTAGAAGAGGAGTCTGAAACTCGAGTTTGAGCACTAAACCACTCTCTTCACTCCCCTTACTGAGTTGGCCCCATGATGATGTACCACTCTTCCTGAAGTATCACCACAGGACCCGACTCGAGGCTCGGAGCGGATGTGGGTCCCCATAATGAGAGAACCCGGCAAAGTCGTCGACGGAACGTCCTCGGGTAATTATGACGCATGTCTTGGCGCGGGGCAGAAATTTCAAATTTGATTCCGGGATTGCCGAGTTAACTTGGCTTGCCGGGAAGGGAAGGTGGGGTTGTGGCTTGGCGCGCGCCACACTGGGATCAGTTTGCTTCCGGGTTGCCAACCGGACGGTCCCCGCTGGGTCAGATAAACGGCAGATAAATCAGTAGGAGACAATTGGAGGAGGATTAAAGGTTATGAAGGGCCATGCGGGAGAAATGGACGGTGCTTTTTTCACATGGCGGACATGGGACAACGGGCCTGAGTAAGATGCTGTACAACCTCGCAGAGTTGATGTAGGTTTCGAAGGTCTTCTTTCGAGGATAGTGCCCCATCTTCCCAATTGTAATATCCAGGATCCTGGAAGATTGGGGCCATGAGTTCATCTTCTCATCTAGACACACCCCTCGAGTCCACGGGACATCGGTAAATCATCGAGGCGTGATGCTCCATGCTGGTTTATGATCGCGAAAATCCTGGGGAGCCAGAAACTGTCTTCTTAGATGTGCAATGAATCATCAAAAATAGCTACGTGATGCTGAGCTATATTCTCACCCTCTATGAAAATGAACATACATTCACGTTTGATTGAAGTTTGATATCGCATGGGGTTCCAACGGCGTGTTTTCCGCCAAGGTGAATACCTTTCGCGGCCCTTAAATTTGCGTACATTGTCGAAAGTTATCATGTTGCCATGCCAGCTTGGCATGCATATGCGTGCCTTACTAAATTAAAAGCAACATTAGAGCGTGCGCACATGCGCCTGTTCTTTACTTCTCATTGTTCTGCAGTTCATAATAGGTGAGAACATTACCTTTAATTCCATCTCAGAAATGAATGGTCAGGTAATCCTGGCTAGATTCGGGACGAATCCGACCGAGCTTGGTTGTTTTATGGCACCGCCAGGTGGTGATTGCATCAAAGACAGGTATTTATAACTCCCCGTAGACATTACGGATGCCCGTTCTTGGGTGCGGAAATCAGTCGAATGCGTTGGAGCATATGAATATTGCGTGCTTCTTTGCGGTGCAGGTCCTACGCCTCGGAAGCCAGGAGTACTGAAGATAAGATAGGGATTGGTGGCGTTTTGTAGGGTGTCGTACATGGAAGCGCATCGGAGGAGGGGTGGGTGGCGCAAACAAGGCCAAAGCGAATGACTACCGCGGAGCCAGTTCACTTCTGCTTTCATACCCTTCTTGACTTCCTTCTACTCACTCCGTCCTAGTACTTATACTCCCCCAGCCAAGTGCTGGGCCCCTCAGTCTTTACTCACCAACTGGTCCACCTTCGTTACCACCAGCACAGACAGACTCGATATGAAGCTCCTCTTCGCGTTCGCCGCGCTCGCAACTACTGCCAGGGCATACTGGCTCATGGGCATTGGTGCGTAAATGTGTGGATATATGCGCTTTATTTCAGGATTTATGGACGCTTTGCAGAGAATTTCATCACCACCGAGCGCCTCGACCCCGTCGTGAACCCCGGGAGAGTCTCTGGCCACGCCCACTCAGGTAAATTCGCCACCCCAATTCCATTCAACCTTGTTTCAACCACATCACGCATATAACGCGTCACTTGTCCCTTATCGTCCCTTATCCACGCCCTAAAATTGCGGATTTAATTTTTCGTCGCTTTCATTTCCTCATGCGTCATCGTTTCAATCATCAATGACACTTCGAATACCTGTCTCTATTTTGACCCAATCCCCATTTATCCGCTCCCACGATGCTTAAACTGACCTTGCGGTCTCCTTCCAATCTGCAGTTCTTGGCGGGAGCAACTTCAGAGCCGCCACCAATACCTCGTTCCTCCGACAGAGCGACTGCACTTCTGTCCCAATTCCGCAGGATAAATCTGCATACTGGTTCCCTGTGAGTTTTTATCTGCGGTGGATGTGCCACCGCCGCTAGTAGAACGGTTGACTGACGGTCTATTTTTGTTCCGTTCTATTTTTAGCATCTTTATTTCCAGTACGTCCTCGTCGGGTTTGTGGTTTGGTAAGTATCAAGCTCATCTGTTTCTTTTTCTAGGTGGAATAATGGAAGCTTCACTTCTTTGAATGGTGGCGCTGTCATGTACGTCCCCGATGCTTTCTCCTTCCTCAGCCTTACTAATGTTCTCCGCCTCGCAGCTGTAAGCAATTCGAGTCATTCGACGACTCTGCGCATCTAACTTGTCTATCAGACTACCTCTTCAGCGATAAGTCAGGAACAACTACTGCCTTCCCCGATGATGTGAGCCATCTCGATATCTCTGATTAACGAAATCCTTCCTCAATGCGTTCCTACAGTTCCGCATGATCAGTGGTGACCCAACGCTGCGCACGTACGACCCGACAAGCTCTGCTCAGCGGGCCATCACCTTCCTCTGCCTCGATTTCAACGGTCAAAGCATTCGGTACCCTTACCTCCCGACGAGGAGTTGCCCGTCAGGTATCCGTGCTGAAGTTGTGAGTGATTTCATCCCCTGCTTCGCCCAACCTACATCCTGATCGTTATATTCTTCTTGCGTAGAACTTCCCAAGTTGCTGGGACGGCAAGAATACCGACTCTCCCGACCACAAGTCTCATGTAGCGTTCCTTTCTGGTGGACCGGACTCTGGAACGTGTAGTGATCCTAGGTTCCCGAAAACTTTACCTAGGATCTTCATGGAGGTGAGTAGACCAGAGTTTTACCTGTTCACCCTTCGATCATGTTGTCCCTACTGCTGTATAAGCAGAGAAATATTCTTCTTCTCTGGTCAATTGAATTGAAATCTGACTACTGACAACAATTTGTCATGGCTGTAGGTCTACTGGGGCTCACAGGACTTTGACAAGTTCCGGTCACAAGCAAGGAATGCCTCTCAGCCCTTCGTGTTCGCACATGGTGACCCCACTGGGTACGGATATCACGCTGGTACGTGTCGTGTCATCTCTTTCCGTATCCATTACGAAGAGAAGAGATTTATCGGTGCACGATATAGATTTCATCAACGGCTGGCAGCCCGGTGTCCTCCAGAAGGCTGTAGACAACTGCCATTGCAACCCATATGGCGATGTGAGTAGAATATTCTACTCGGTGTGAACAAGATGAACGAGACGCTGACTATACTCGATTCACCTACAGCCAAAATGCTGCGCTGACCAAGGTATCTTCGATCTCACAAGCGGCAAGAAATGCAGGATTACCCCGTCGCTCAACGAGCAGAGTAAGCGACTTTGTCCTCTTCTTCCTCTGCCATCTTTGCTGACAACCACTGTCTTCTAGCCACAGGGACTCTCCTTAGGCTGCCCGGCAACAACCCTGTCCAGCCAGAGGGCAAGAAGGCGACCATCTACCCGGATGACACGAACCCACAGTGGATGGCGCCTGTTTATGCGTACACGGGCAACCAGCCCGCTCAGATCGGTGCCGTAGTCGGCGCGAACCCCAACGCGCCCGTTGCAGCAGCCCCAACGGCAGTCGCCTCCCCAGCGAGCAGTGCCCAAGCGTCGTCGCACCCAGTCGCCTCTGCCTCGGCTGCTCCTGCTACCAGCAAAGCCACAGTCCCAACACCAGTGACGACCCCTGTGGCGACCCCCGTGGCGACCCAAGCGCCCGCGAACCCCACAACGACGAAAAAGGGCCTTCTGCCAGGTCTCCCAATCTCCCTTTCACTACCCATCATCGGCGTTATTGGAGGAAAGACCGCGGCTGCAGCGCCTGCTGTCCACCCGACGCCGTCGCCGTTGGCACTCGTCAGTTCCAATGCACCGGCAGCGGAGGTCAACTCGAATTCGGATACGACCAACCATTCCGAGACCCAGCCGGATGCAGAGACCTGCCACTCGGGCGCGAGCAAGAAGCGCCGCTCGAACGAGAGAGATTAGAGACACAAACTGGGTCACAGTCGGCCTCATCGGTTGAACAGGGACAGGTGAATGCCCTGCATTTTTCTTCACCTCTCTCTCCTCCACAGACACATCTCTGTATCCTTTCCCTTGTTCCTCTACTCTTCTGTGCTCCTCTGCCGACATGTACGCCGCGCTCGTGGTTTGGCGAGCAGTCCAGACCCTACACAGCCGAGTCTTTGCGGCATATACACTCATGAGACCATGGGCATTTTTTGTGTCTTGTCCGTATGCTGTTTGGATATTTTCTAAGTTGTGCCCTCGCATAAATGCATTTATTTCTAGGACGTCTTCCAAATAATCCCGACGTTCGCGCCCAACGTCCATCATTATATCAAAAGCCATACTAAACCACAAACTGAAGGACTTAAGATGCAAATCATACAGCACCTGCACCAGTTTGAAGCCTAAGTCGCCTTTCTTTCCACTTCCGTCCAAGCGCTCAGTTCCTTCTAGTACTTCCTCAATCGTTCTTGCAGATCAACCGCGACGCATACGCAAAACACGACATAAATAGAGTACAACAAGCTACTCGTACACTTTCAATTGCTATCAACAAACTTGAACAGTCAAACTCTAGGGAAATCTATCTACACAGAAAAATGGGACGCAAAATGTATCGAAGGACGAGGCAAGCGAGGTTAAGGTATAGGATCCAAGATGCGAAGAGAGGTGTTGCGGAAATCAGGAATCGAACCAGCCTCAATGATGACGATAAACAGAGAGCAAAACCTGTTCGCGCAGGGAGAGGAGGGACAAACATAGCCGGTACGTTGTCGAAGATGCTGTTCATTCGAGACCCTTCCAGGGTTCGCATATCGGATCGTCAAGAAGATGGTGAGCTGGATGTCATGACTCCGTAAAGTGGATGCTGAAATCGAGGTGGTCGTATCTTGTTCGTTAATTCGTTATCTTCTTGCCTTAATTGCGCTGCCATACGCCTCGTACTCCACATGCCTCACATGCGGGACTGGGCGGCCTCCTCGAATGCCGCCTGCCTTGCGGCTCCGGCTGCTNATGTTTTGCGGACTCAAGATCAAGCCCTGCAGATCCAGATGACGGTGCTCTCTTTTATCTCCAAAAATTTCATCTTCGTTACAATCACTGGTAGGCGAAGAGAAATCCTCAAAGATAAGCCCGACATTAAGGGATCTCTCTTTTAGTTCTTACATCTGTATGCTGACTCCGAAAATGGTCGCACGTACTGAATGAGGTCTTCAACAGGTTTGACGTCGTGGTTGAACCGGGACTTGACCGGGCCCTGACTGAGCCGCGTTAAGCGCGCATCATCCTCCGATAATGAAATTCCAGCCAATCGTATGCGCCAAGCCAAATACACGCCGGACCGCCAGTTCACCAACAACCACCCCGCAGCTCTCTACAGGCTGTGGATTAGCGCAGGTGCAGCTCGAAAGACGCACTGTCTGAAGGAAAAGATATTCCATAGTAGAGAACTTGAGTGAGGCCTTATGCCAACAAACCACCTGCAGAACATTCGAGAGCACCACGTAAGTTGGACTGAACGTGTTGATCATAAAGGCACATCCGAACCTCCTGAAATTACATACTCACCACACCGGAAATTGAACTTGGGCGAAGACATGGGAAGTATGTAGGATAAGGTTCGCTTGGCGTTAGCACATCTTCGTACATCTTCCGTCTGGAAATCCAACTGGACAGAAATAACTTACAGAGTCGACTGGTGCGAGTGTTGAATGTTGGTCGACAGGGCGTGCACTGGCAAAGTGAGAAGGATTCGCACCTTAAAGAGCCGCAATGAGTGGGGTGAACCACAGGAAATTGAAGAGAAAATACGAAACGCTGGTGGGCTGGTCACCCACGATGTGTGGTGGTTTGATCATGATGCATGATGTTCCGAAATACTCACCATCATTGGCGCATTATCAGCGCATCATCGACAATCGTCATGTATGCACACACAGCGCTCTCCAAGTGTTTCCTATCCCTGCCTGGGTATCCCAAGCAGGTTACTGGCTTTAGGGAACGTCGTAGAGTGCTACATACGGAGCGACGTAAGTACCAAACGACGCGGCTGAGGTGCTCGCAAGTGCAGCCGTAGCTGACAACGATTACAAAAGAAAACGCTGGAAAGCGCCCATCAACCAGCATGTACCATCACCAACGTCACGGCCCCGTGTCCCCCGAGATGACAAAGTTCCACGACAAGACGACAACGGCAACTTCATTGGAAACCTCTTCACCATCACGATCGTGCTAGAAGGCGCCCTCAATCACCACAGAGACACTCGAAGAAAAACCAACCATGCATTTGACAAAAAAAGCAGCAGCGAACTTAAACTACTCTCCCTGCAACCCCTCGCACGATCGACTCTCCCCGAGATGAACACGTTTGGCCCCGTTACGGTAGTATGGTTAAAAGACAGGTTGTGAATCCGTTCAATGACCAAATGACGACCTCTAATACAAACAAGCCCAGAGTCACCATCAGCAACGAGGATCAGAGAACATTAAATAAACGACGATCAACGCACTCATTCAATCAATCAATCAGCACTGCGGTACTGGAAGTCCCGCGCATGGAGGCGCCGCGCGCGTATCTCGTCCGACGACGGCGCCCGCATGAGGATCACGGCGGCGACGACGGGCTGGACAGCGCGGTCGTAGATCCGGTTGTGGTAGTACCGCGCCTCGATGCCGCTGGGCATCAGGTTCGCCCGCGGGATCACCGCCGCGCTGGTGAAGAGCACGGCGGCGGAGGCGAGGGCGGTGGTGACAACGGAGACTGAGAATCGCATCTTGGCTTGGCTTGACGAGAGGGAAGAGTGCTGGGAGTCTGTTTGAAGATATCGAAAGGACCGGAATATCTTTGTTTCTTCACCGGGAAGAGGGGCGGGACACACAAGGCCGGGCTCGTGGTGGTGGTGTAAACGGGGGATGAAGACTAGCTTGGGGAATTTAGCTGGGTCATGGCAGGTTTATATAGGTTGTGAGGAGCCGGTTTCCGAAGAGCGAGCCGAAGCACTGCCCCACTGCTTGGCCTGTCGACGTCGGAGTGATCAGATGTGATGGATGGGCTTACTCAGGGTAGCGATGCCAGTAAGTACACCCGAATGGCGCCTGTGGCTCGCCAGAGAGATCGTCCCAACCGCGTCGTGGGGAGTGTAGGAGGAGATGCTTCCTGTTGACGGTGGGGCTGAAGGTTTGGAGGCCTCGGGCAGTGTTTATAAAGGAATAAAATTTGGCTTCAAGGTAGCCGTGCTTAAAGACGACGAAAGCCTTTTGGGCTCGAACGCCTTGAAGCTTTAGTCTTAAAGTCTGAGCCATGTAACGGTATCCAACGGCACTCGGTCGGCGGCATCATTTAAATTGTATGTGCTGGATTGCTGACCGACCAACGGTTACTCCACAGCGGGCAACTGGTCGAAATCAGAGGTCTGAACCTGTTCGTTGGGGTATCGATTGAGGGTGTCCAAATTTGGCGCTGCCAGTGAGACCACAGGCGGGCGACGGCAAACGTGAGCATCTACACAGCAGAATATTCAGTCCGGGCTTATCAGATAACACAAAGTGAGTATTCTTGAACACTTACCTCACCAATGAACGAGCTACCACCTCGACACTTCAATGGAAGGATGGGTCAATGCAGCCAGAACGAAACAAAAATACCATCACGACGCCAGTAAATTTGCACCCTAAAAGATACATCGAGCATCGAGCATCAAACGTTTTTTTTGGTGAGAAATTCGCGTGGATCCATAAAGTTAGAAGGAAGTTCAGGAGATAGTAGTTGATACATAGGTCTTGTTCTTTATCGCCATAACTGCGTCGGGGATGGGCCAGGCTACCAGACTGGCTTACGGCTTTCCACAATGCTCGATAACGTGCTGTCGAGCGAGCTTCTGCTCCTGACCCCCTACGCCTGGTACGCTTTCCGGAGTCTCGCCATCCAGGTTCTCCTATAAGCAAGAAGTCCGTCAGACACGCGTCAATGAATCCTCCCTTGGGTAACAAGGTCGACGGTCACTTACACGGGTTCGATCTGCTCCAGCGTTAATAAGAAGGATGGCCGCCTCTGCGTGGGCAGAGTCCATCGCAAGGTGGAGAGGGGTGTTCCCTGCATAAACAGTCAGATGGAGACAAATGAGCGGGGTGTATCGACAGATCGACGAAGCGGCCGTTTCGATTTACATACCAATCCGATCACCCGTGTTCAGACGCAATTTCGTCGTGGGGGTCGAGGATTCCACGAGAAGGCGAATGAATCCTAGCGACCCTGTCGTTGCGGCACGGTGTCTGGGCCCGTTCAGACGTCGTGTTAGTACGATAGAACAAGAAGACCGAAGAGCCACTGAGACGTGACGCACAGAGGGTGCTGGTTGGCCTTATCCCTCGCGTTGATCTTCCGTAAAGTTACAGAACTCCTCGGTCATGAATATGCGTCAAGGATACGTACGTCTGCGCCTCTCGAAATCAGCAGCCTGCCAATCTGAGAACGAAGAAAGGTATCAGAAGACCAACAACGCGTGGTAGTGCCAAAGTGACAGCGTACGTCGATGCGAGACTTGGAGGCTGCATAGTGCCTTTCGGGTGTCATGAGAACAATGGGAAAAAAAAAGAACGTGAGGTCATTACTTGCTGACCGCCACGTTACAAGCACACGGATTTACGGGCTTACAAGGGAGTGAGACCTTTGTCATTCTTTCTGTCGGAGAGAGTTTAGGAGCATGTAAAATCGAATGAATGACGCGAACAAGTCATACATACCTGTTTACGTCTGCACCAGCTCCAATTAGTTCTTGAACGACGCTTTCGTGGCCTGCGCTAGCTGGAGAGTGCCACATGCAGATCAGGAGAGGAGAAGAGGAGAAGATGAATAGAAGCTTGCTTGCGATGTGCAGGGGGGTCCACCCTGAGCTATCGGGCTTGTCTACCTCAGCTTTCTGATCGATGAGAAACCTCGCGATGTCAATGGAACCAGAAGACGCTGCCCAGTGGAGCGGTGTCCTAGAATCCTGCATGATACTTTCAGTATGGCATGTTATATGACTGCTAGTATCTTCGCGCACCACATCGACGGCGTTTACAAGCTTTGGGTCCTCGGCAAGTAGGGAACGTAGAAGAGGCAATTGATCTAAAGCAAGAATGTTAGCTTTTTGCAACTACTTTTGGAGGCCGACGCACTATTCTGAGCAGCCGAGTGTACGCTAATCGAGCTCATTTCTTGTGAAATTATGCGTCTTATTCGCCGTCGGCTCTGGTAGGTTCGTGGTTTGTGAAAGAGATGGATTTGCTTAGGCTTACGTAGACGTGACGCGTCGCGTTATGAAGGTCACGTGCGTGTCAACCCTAACCCCGCCAGCGGGAGTCATTTGTTGGCATTTTAGCTTTCTTTCTCGTTCTCCATGCCTTCCGCCCACCCATACACGTCCGCGGAAGATGCAAAGATACCTCAAAGGCACGCGCTGCTGCCATTTCTGCAGTCGCAGTCGCAGAATACACTGACGAGACTGTATCAACGGCCATCTTCATGTCTTTCCTTATTTCGGTGGAACAATATTTTCAGGTGGCTAGATGCCGTTTTCTGACAACGCATCGACAGATTGCTCGCGCCTGTCGAGAGGCAAATCATTATGAATCTCCTCTGGCTTGAGTCTGCGATATCCCCGGCTACTATGTCCACCTGGGTCCTGCGTGAAGGAAGAAAGTAATTCTCTCTCTGATGCTGGGAACCTCGAAGGAACTTGCGTTCATTGACTCACGACAGGCTGTATGATGACGCTCTGGCGACGCTTGGATATCTTCACATCTTGCCAAACAGCGATAAGCTTGCCTTGAACTCGACCTTCAAATCCAGTTTCAGGCAGGCGCTCACGGGAGGGTAATCTCCGTCAAATGAGGTCTCTATTACATGGGGCTGATATCATGGCTAGCGGAACAAGTGGTAGTTTCGGGACTCCTGCCTCCGATAAAGATGAGAAGAAGCAACCCATAGACATCGAGTCACTCGATAATTTTGCACTGGAGAGGTGGGAGGTCAGAGTCATTTTTTGGATGGCCCCCTTTACCCCTTCTGATGAACCAGATAGACCATTCTGCACTACATGGTCTCGTCAGGAACGGGCCAACAACCCGCAAAGCCGTCACAAGGCGTTCTCTTTCTCCTTCAGCGCAGCGGTCTGATGGCCAGTTCCCAGTAGGTCCAAAACCTTCTATTGTTCGCTTCTCTCGTTCACATGTATTAGTGGGCTTCCCCAAATCACATCGGCAGGATTTCAGTTCCTTCTTCACCCTCCTCACGATCAGTTATGGGACTTGTTGTTGCAATACCTTCACCTGGCAGAGGTGCGCGTCTTTGTTTACCTCACCACTTCGTTTTCGCTTTTATTCGTGAACTGATGCTCTTCATAGGAACGGCAAATGGACCTGGTCGAAGTTCTAGGGTTCATTTTCATGCTTTCGACCATGGAATTGGGCAGGGTGAATGCTCGTGTGTTGATAACGCGCAGCGCTAATCTAACGCGTGGCCGAAGGAATATTCAACTGAGAACTTGAGTGGGACCCAAAAGGCTATGCTCGAAGACCTACGTGATTACGGCCTCATCTGGCAGCGAAGGGTATAGTCCCGGAGTTTTGCGCACGTACCCCCCTTCTGACTTCCCCGTCAAAGCCCTCATCACGGCGTTTCAGCCCCACTCGTCTCGCGACGACCTTGACCTCTTCTTCCCCCCCTCTGCCCACATCTACCGGCGCTAGCTCCGGTCCCCAGGAAGGTTTCATCATTCTCGAAACTAATTACCGAGTGTACGCCTACACAGGTATCTTTTCTTTTGCGTAATCGCGTCTGCGCGATGACCTTCTCACTTCTCGCCCTTGCGCAGACAACCCCTTGCAGACCGCCGTTCTAAACCTGTTCGTATCACTAAAGTATCGCTTCCCCAACCTCGTGGTCGGTTCTATCACACGGGATAGTGTCAAGAAGGCGCTCATGAATGGAATATCTGCCGACCAGGTAGGGTCTATGTCCACCCTTCCTCAACGATGCCGTTAACATAGGGGAACCCGATCGAAAGATAATAAGCTACCTGATCACTCACGCCCACCCCCAAATGCGAAAGAATGTGTGTAATCTCGTGTATGTTGGTGGCGTCTAACCTGATGACCGCGTATTCGTAGAACCCCCTTCTTCCAGTCACAGTGCAAGATCAGATAAGGCTCTGGGAGCTTGAGAGAAACCGCCTAAAATCGCGAGAAGGTGGTTTACTTCTTTTCTTTACGCATCGTTGAGTAAGACTGACCTAATTTTGTCACTTGGCAGGCTATCTGTATACCGCTTTCGCGTCCCAAGCGGATTATGAATTCGTGCTCAACTACGCGAAGGAGCTTGACGTCGTGCTTTGGGAAAACGCCGCGAAGCGCTGTTTCTTCGGCAGTTTGGAAGGCCATGCGAACATCAGGGGCTTCATCGAACGGCGGACTATGGGCGCGAGCTCTTAGGAAGTTAGGTGCGTCATCCCCTTGACCGACCGCACCCTCGATTCAGTGCCGTTATGAGCACCTAGAACGATTTCTAAAACCCTTAATTGACTATTAGGTGTGCCCTTGGCCTCGCTTCGTCATTCGCCGAAGCGTGATGGGCCATGTATTCGCGTCCTCTGAGTCCCCACCGTCCCGCCATGGCGTCCTGTTCAAAGACTCCGTTCCCCTCTCGTTCTAGCACCTTCTCGCCGCTCCCCTCCCCCTCTGTTCGAGTCCTCTGATTCGTTGCGCGAATGTATTGTATTGTATCCAAAAGCGCTCCCAACAGATAAATTTATCGTGGCGATTTCGGCTGCCTGCACACCTATGTGTCGTTGGATGCATTCCAAGGGCCAAAGGGAAGAATTTTTAAGGTTCGCTCAGTATAATTGGGGTTATGCCGCAGTTACCGCCTTCATCATCACGATTTTGACGTGATTACCCCCGAGATGGGCGGGATCCCCTCCCGCAACACCGAGGAGAGAAGAGCAACGCCGAAGTCGGTAGAACAATCAAGGCAGTTCTCCCCGGGCTGCTTCGGGGAGATGAGCTTTCCCGAGCTGTTGGTTCGACGATTAAGGATGGTATATGATTCAAGAAACACCGCAGCGCATATAGACTAAATCTACGATATGATACAACCATTCACCCAGTGGCAAGAATTGCTGATGACGACGCCTGCGATGCCAGTCCGTGGTACATACTTCCAAGAAATATTAAGAGGTGGAACTTTTCTTGATGCAATAAGCAAGAAACCTACGAGTCACGATATTCCTCCACGTTCGAATACTCCTCCGAGTGGGAGATATTGGTAGCGTTATATGTTCCATCATACGAAATAGCAGGCTGAGTGGGAATTGGGTGTAACGTTGGAGTGGAAAGAAGGCTGGCGTCAGCCGGCGTCCAAGACGAAGTGTACGTTGGTGTCGTCGTGTTGTGGTAGCCCTGAGGACTGAAAGGCAACGTTGGCGAAGGCGAGAAAGACGCCGATGATTGAGGAGTTCCCCTGCGCAGGTCTCGCGTGGTGTCGGGTGCATCTCGGGGATGCCAATGTAAGCGCTGGAGGGCATGCTCCCTCGCCGCCGTAGGATGTGGCGTATACCGCGCCTGTAAGCTGTAATTCGACTGCGTGCCATCGTGGTCCCTGCGGTGCACCATCTGACCGTCGTCCGCGTAAGGGTGCCCAGACCGCACCCGCGTGCGATCCTGGTAAATCCCGCCGGTGCCAGATGCGGTAGTTGACGACTCGTGTGGCGCCCCCTGCCAACGGCTCGACTGCGACTGGATCGACGGCCAACTGTCCGACTGGAGGAGACTGCCTTCCCTCCGACGAGACATGGTATGCGAGGAGGAGAGTGTCGTACTTGAGGCCGACCAGCCTATGTCTTGGCGGTGGAGTGACGGCACCAGCGAATCACCATGGCTCGCGGCCCATCGATCAATTGTCCGGTACGACCCTCCACTACCGTTGGTGTTCGAGCCTAGAGGGTAGGTAGAATTACTGCCAAAGGGATTTTCTACTGGCGACGTTGGGCTGCCCTGGGAGGACCATGTTGGCGATGCGGGAATGCCATAGCCGTTCTCTTCAACTTTGCAGTCCACTGGGTCAAGGTCTTCAGCTTCACTGCTATAATTATTGGTCAACGGTGGTCGACAGAGCCCAGTGAGTGCGCTTACACGAGGCGCGGCTTTCCATCGGGACCTATTTCTACCTTGGGAGGGACGCGGAAGTTGGTGAGGCGGAAGATATGGGGTGGCATGTACAGGCTCATAATGTCTGCTCTGGTGGACGGTCTCTGAGCGGATGGCGCGAAATTAAGAACTCAAAATTTCTCTCCAAATAAGAGACCCACTTTCAGCTTTCCCGAGCGGATGTCGTCCGAAGTATAGTAGGAGATGAGGTGCAGGTCGGAACCCTCGATGGTGACAGTTATCGTCTACAGCAAAACCAGAAAATTTAATTCCGTGTTTGTAGGATGTCCTTGTCCACGAAACTCACCTTCTTAATCAATCCACCGGCTTTGAATGTCCCCGTGTCGCTTCCCCCGTGTCCTTTGAAGCCAACCGTCATTTGGTCGGGGGAGCTCCTGCGAACCAGAGCACGAGTTGGCGACTCGTCACCTGGGTACGGTTTCTTGCTTGCTCCGCGACTGCTGGTCCTCTCGTTAATTTCGCGGTAGACCTGAGTGGATGGGGGGTTAATGTGGTTGGAGGGTGAGGGGCGTTTGGAGCACGCACAAGGAAGTTCCCCACGATGCGAGACGGTGACCACAAGAGTCCGTCTGTGACGGCAGAGCGAATAAAGAGCTATTAATGTGCGATGTCGTAGCGGTAAAAAGGTATTTACCTGTCCAACGCTTGATTCCGCTCTCCTCGACGCTGAAGACGAAGACGGCGCCGGACTTGATCATGGTCCTGCGCTCGGAGTCGTTGAGGCGGCGCGTAATGCGGGGAATGACGCCCTGGCGGGCAGCGTGGATGAGGCGGAGGGCATTCACGGTGGTCTCGACGTAGCCGGTGAAAGGAGGTACGTCCGGGTTGCTTGTCATATTGAACGAGTTTGAGGTTGTTAGACGGTGAGGAGGCTGTGGGAGGAGGTGCGGGGAAGGCAAGAGAGCCTTAGACTCTTTATCATCCGTCGCGCACCGGTCCTCTCTGGCACTCAAATCTGGCCAAGCATCGATACAAACGAACCCTGCAGCTTTTCATTTCCTCTTCTAGCAGCCATACTGGGAACGAGGGGGGTACGTGAGCCGAAGCCCCGTTTGCATGACATACATCCAGGCGCCACCTGTCATCTGGCTGCAAACCCCGTTTTCTCAGAATTTTCTAAGAGTAAATGGCGCTGAAACCCGGCCGAATCAAGTAAATCCTCTCGGACATGATTAAGTACTCACGAAGATCCGACGTTGCCAGCTATCCCGATGTGGACTTGGCTAAGGTCTTCAAACGCATGCCTTCGTGTGATGCCTACATAATCTGGATAATGCCCTTTGAGCTATAGTCCTTCTCGCCCTTTCATTTCTAAATCGAAGAACATGAGCTCAGCGGACAAAAGCCCAACATCGCAGGGGATTCCCATTATCTTGTTACCCAACTTCCCGGATAGTGCTCGCTCTCGCGATAGGCCCTCCATCTTTCTTCCCTGGACAAACATCGGGCCGCCTCGTTCCAGTAAACAAAAGATTGAGATAGGACGCATCAAGAAATTCCACTACTATCGATCTTGTGATAAAACAACCGTCTGTTTCAATCTCCAACCAGAGGCGGTGGGAGACCACGAGCCAGTCATTGTCTATTGATGAATTCCGTCAGCCCATCCATTGACAGTCACCTCCATCATCTCGTGGAAGGCGATCTGATGGACGACAGCCATCGACGAACTCTCCTCCGAGGGGAATGGCCTGGGGTTAAGTAATTCAAACGAGTCTTGGCAAACTTTCCTTCGCCAGAATTTCCAAGGCATCCTCCGCTCCGAGAGCAGCATCTGGGTTCCTAAATTTGAGCGCTCCAAATGTGTCTCGACGGAGGAAATTTCAAACTCAGCGAAAGTCCCAGACATCGGCTCTTCCCCGTCTGTGAAGTCCCGCTGCGCTAGGATCCAGAGCAGAGCGAGACCAGGGCAAGGGACTTGCCCTGATGATGCCGTGTTATTTTCCCCTCGGGGCTTGCTGGCTGTACGATATCGAGCGCCAGCCAGCTGAACAACAGAACATGCTTAAATTAGGTCACCCTCGACTTCAGCCACCAACTCTGTGATTCCAGCACTGATACGGCCAAAAATAAAATATTTTATTCCCGTGGGCGAACACGGAAGAGGCGAGGCGACGAACGTGAGGGAACACGGGTTGGAAACGAGGGTACAAAATGGCGCGCCTTTCGGGAAAGGCATTGACCTCGCTTAGGGCGATGTGGGGAAAACCAATTTATGGAATAGGCTTTTGTGTGAGAACAGGCGGTTCAAGGGCTGCTATGTGCTACACAGAGGGTCGTTCCTATACACAACGAACGACCCTTCGTATCCTATGAGATTTACTGGCGTCGAAGTTTCTCGCCAACGGCCCACAAAGTTTCCATCGTGAAGGTAGCCCTTGAAAACCCAGGTACCTAGATACCGTTCTTCCGGGTTGGTCTAAGAGGATAGAAATCAGCGATTCGCTCCACAAAAATGTGCAGCCGTGGTGCGGGCCTACCGGAAAGCGTAGAAGAGCAACGAGGCCATCCCACGGTCTTACTCGCCCATAAATCGTGTAGTCCCCCCACGCTGGGGAATAGCGCTCGCCAGTCTGATCATGAGCAATCGTGAAACGCTTCGAAAAAAATCCAACAGGACTCACTTTTCCGGTGATCAAGACATCGGAGACCCCGCTGGAAAGGTGACTATTACGGGCGACGTGAAACGCGTTTCCCTTCTCAGTGACACATAATAAATAAACCTATATGACGGCTCACCTCACTGTATCGACAAACTCGTCATCGTTGTCGATGGAGAACGACAACGCGGCGGCGGTGGTGCTGGGAGACGGCGGACAGGAATCCGGATTCCCTGTCGAGCCAAAAACCGACCGAATGGGATTCGAATTCTCGGCAATCTCCCCTCCTGAGATCCAGGTCTGAGCCTCTGCAACCTTCGCCATGGCTGGCTTCGAATAGGGCGCCGCGCTCCTGGGAATGAAGGTGTCGTATCGGGCAGTGTGTCCTGTGTTGGGGTCGAGGACTTCGACTGCGTCCTGAGAGAGTAAAGTGCAGGGGCCAGTCAGTGTGCTTGCCTGAAGGAAGGGAAGCTGAAGGAAGGGGACAAAACGTGATTTGAAATCGAAATCGATAATCCCCACACACCTCCAGATGGGTGAAGACCGCTCCTCGAGGCAGCCACGCATTCAGGATGTCATCGCCGCCTTCTGCATCTAATCCGGGCTCCAGAGGTTCGTTCGGGGCTAAACAGTGGTGCTCGCGGAGCTCCCAGTAGAGCGGGGTGTGCCGTATTGAGATCGTGGATGGGGCCGTCTGGGAGCGAAGTAACGACGCGTACAGGGCGTAGTCGGCTCGCTGGAAAGCGGGATATTTCAGTCAGCTTGGTCTCTTGGGGTTGGCTTTGGTGGGGAGAGAGGCAGGAAGAACGCTTACCATGAGACGCCCCTCCCAACTCCCGGTCATGGAACCCGGGGTATATATTACCCCTCGCAAGGTGCATTCATTGCCAACGCGGATATCATGGCAGGCTACGAGTCGATACCAATCGCTGTCGTAACGTTCGCTTCCTTCAGCAAGGCCGTCCCCCATTCCCATTGGTTGCCCATCGAAATGACGATTGGGCGGTCTAATGATAGAAGGAAGTGGACCCCTAGCGGTTGGAATCTGAACATTGTAGTGGAAATGCTCGATGTCCTCGACGGTGGGACCCGTTCTTCCTTGGGCCACGGCGTCGGCCCTTGTTAAAGGTAATTCATTCCGAACCGCATGGGGGAAACTGGTTTCGTCTTGGAATGCTTCTGTCTGCAACGCTAACAAAAGCGTCGCAACAGACGAGATGACGGGTGCGACTATCTTTAGCGGATGTGAATAGTGTATGAGTTCGCACACAGGGGGAGAGAGCATTCCAGGTGTTGAGATAGCGTGCTCTTGAACCAGAGGAAGCGTGAAAAGACGATCTGACGCGTAAACAGAAGGGTGCTGTGGGTGTATTAGCGGGGAAGTGGAGAGGAAAAGAGGGACGCACTCTGTATCCAGAAATAACAACAGAGTGAAGGATTCCAATCAGGCACTCTCTGTACTCATGAGGCTCGCGTCGAGGTTGGTCTAGAGGTGACAAAAAACATGAGGATAGCCAAAAGCAAAAGATAAATGAGTCAAAACTTACCTCGGTCGCTGATACTCCATAATAGCCAAAGAACGAGGGTATCGACAGTCGGATTCCTGAACCATCTCGAATCATCTGACGAGCCTATCCTGTAAATAATCACAGAGCGCAAGTATTTGTCGAAGCCTGCGTATTCCAGCAACTGGGCTTTGTTCTTGCCATCGTCTTCCAGGATCCTGAACCATTCAACCGGTGAACAGCACCCAATGAATAATCTTGGAGCACGCACATCAAATACGCGGTCCAAAGATCCTTCACGTCAAACTGACCAAATTTGATACGCTTTAACGCCTTGGAGCGTTTGACCAATTCCGACGTTAAACACCGACTCGTCAACCACCGCTCAGAGAAACGCCGCGTCGCCGCAGAAACATCAAACTTGTAACGGAAAATCTTTGCGTAGAGGTGGGGATTGGATTTCTGGGACACGGCCTCGTGGACGCGGCGTGACAATAAAGCCAAAGAGGAAATGGCAGATGGCGGTCCAAGAAACGAAGACGCCTCATCTGACACGTTCGCAAAAAACGCGATCCTTTCCCATATGTCGTGCGGGATACTATCGCCCGAGACGCGTGGAGGCATTTAGCTGGACAGGAGAAACATGAAAAGAGAGGACTGACTGCCATATTTAAAGAATTGATGAGGTGATCTTCGAAGAACGCCGGAGCGGGAACGAAATGAAGGCGTGTTTCATAGACTGTGATCGCCGCGCTTCGATGACCTATTCGTCCGTGTGGGTGGGAGAACGAAGCAATGACTCCCGTTGTTCTGGTGGTGAGTAGCAGGCCATGGTGGAGGTCTCCGTCGTCCCTGCGTTGCGTGCCATAGTGGCCTGCTAGAGGCGTTGTTGAAGAAATTTAGAGAAAGAAGTGGAGAGAACGACGGCGCCACGTTGGGCTGGAAGCCGCCGGCATCGGGCGGGAATTGCCGAGAACGGCGTCAACGGCTTCTTCCTCCCTTCGAATCGCCCGCCACAAGTTGTACGTGTAGGGCAGCTGTCGGATGATCAACGCCACTGGCGTTCCAAAGAAAGGCAAATTTCCAGGGATGGACTAGTTGGATTTCTTCAATAGAGAGAATGGTACGGTCAGTGCACTACTCTATTCATTGAGAACGCAAGTCTTACAGGAACTCGATAGACGCGGATTGAAGGCAATATAGCCATACTTTGACAGATCGGCGACCTTCACCTACCATTCCTGTTATAGGCCCTTGCTCTTGGTGGTCATGAGGCGCGACGGCGACTTCCTCAGGATTTACAAGTTCAGGAGGGCTTGAATCGGCCGAGAGAAACCGGTGGACTTATCGTGGCCCTCTAGTAGAGAAGATAGGTTGATTTCGCATTTAAAACGAGACAAGTTCTTTGACCCTTCAAGATGAAGGGATCCAGTTGTGACTTCCGCCAATGGTTATTCAACCCTGTGTTCCCCGCTTTGGGTGAAATAAATAACCGCCGCCACCTTCACACGACAGGGAGATAAGGATCATCTCCATTCACATACCACTACCTATCTAGACGGCCCACCGAATATTCTTGAGGTCACAGAAAGGCCGACGGGACACCCTGGCTCGCGCCCCGACCAAAGCGCCCGAGACCCACAAGCTTCGCCCGGGACACCTCGAGGCACGACGGATCAATTCATAACTGGAGATAAAATGAGAGAAAGCATAAATCTCGCCTGCTCAGCTCCGAGTCCAGGCCATCTCTGTAGCATTGACGTCAAGGAAAGAGGCCGCGAAAAGCATATCTGACCAATTAATTCCAGGAAGACGGCGCCAGAGATCGCATTTTGCTAGGGTTGGAAAGTCGGGGCCGGCTGATGGATATGTTGGGCTCCCCCGCACTTTGGACACATTTGACAGGATTTGTGTGATCGCGCGTTAAATATTGGCTTTGATCCCGATACGCAGTGAAAGTACTGACGTCCCCGGTCTTAGTCTCACCGGATGACGAAGGCGTGGTTCATCATAATTTGCTATAATTTGCGAGCTGGTAATCAAGATGCGGCGATTATATTCGTGTTCTGAAGACTGTCAATCACCCGTAATAAATAAGACATGATGGGTACAATCATCGACCTCGGGAGGGGGAAGGTGTTCGCGAGGTGGGGCCTCGGGTAGACATCAATCGTTGAGGGAAAAAAGATGTCGCCCACGAACCTAAACTTCAGAGGACATCCACCGGTGTCTTCCTGGTTTCATGCGCAGTCCGTCGGGTCCCAATCAGTGACCAGGCCTATGACATCGACGGAACTGTGATCAGGAATCAGAAGATCCGTCGAAAGGAATCTGACCTACCCTCGTCTAAAGCGTCGAGCGCCGCAACATCCTCATCGGTCAGATGGAAGTCAAAAATTTTACTGTTGGAAACGATTCGCTGTTTCGAGGCTGATTTGGGCAGCGGGACGTAGCCCTTGAGACGAGCGGAAATCGGGACGTTAACCGTATGCTTCTACCACGTAGACGATATGATGTCTGCTCGACATACTTTTTCGAGAGAGTACCGTAGCAAGATTTGGGCCACATCTTTCTTGTGCTTTCCGCTTAGACTGGTAAGTGTCGGATGATCGAACCGATATCCGCGTACGAGCGGGCCCCAGGCCTTGAGGACGTAGTCAAGTCGTCAGCAAGGTACTCGGAGATAGATGTCATATGTCAAAAGTTCGTTACCTGCAGGATCATACCGTACTGCTTCGAAAACGCAACAATGTCGGTGCGGGCCATGAAAGGATGCAGGTCGATCTGTTTCAAAGGTGGGATCTGTTAATCAGCTGCTTGACACCTCGGAAGGCCCGAGGAGAGATGGGGGGAAAATGGCATATCCTGCAGGCACTGAGACTTACTTGATGAACAGCTGGGAGAGGCCGGTCCGATTCTATGATGTCTTTCATGTGTCGGATACCGAAGTTGCTGATACCAATGCTCCTCAAGAGCCCGGGGTGCTCCTTCTGGAAGTCGCATATCGCGCGCCAGCTCTCCCTCCGGGCCTCCGGGCCCCCAATGGGCCCATGCACGAGATACAAATCGATGTAACCCAGCGCACACGCGTCGAGCGACCGTTGGATCGCTTTCTTGACATTCTCATACCCGTTGTTGAGTTTGAGCTTCGTCGTGTAGAACACGTCTCCGCGGGGCGTGGCAGAGGTCCTGAAGAAGTCGAGGATGGCCTGCCCGACCTCCCGTTCGTTCTCGTACCATGCGGCGGAGTCCTGCCAGCATGTCGGGCGAGGAATAAGGATAATGAGAGGCATAATAAATAGATTAGAAGTTTGATCGACAGTATCTCGAATCGGCAGAGGGCGAAGCGAACGTACGACGTGTCGATAGCCTGCCTATGCATGCGCCCACAGTCCAGTCAGCCGTTGATTCCAACACCGATAAAACAAGCTTTGAGCACGTTATACATGCCTCAAGAGCCGATGAGACCCCCTCGTATGCCTCGTTGCCTTCCAGCTCATACGTGCCTGTTTCGTCATGGAATTCGGAACGACCTCCTGTTATTGAAAAGGCGCCGCGTTCAACAGACTCAGACATACCGTAGCCCAACACAGGCATTTGATATCCATCCCGTAACTGGAGGAATAAGGTTATACTTCCAGGAAAAACGGAGATAGGTTCAGGGTGGAGAGCTTTTGAGTCATACCGTTATCTTCGTTTCAATGTTGAGTTTATCCATGGCCTTTACCGGGCGGATGGGGGAAAAGATAGATGATGGTGGAAGAAGGCAACCTGTGCGCCGGCGAAGATCACTGACGCCGAATCGGTCCGGGATCGACATACCTTTTCCGGCCGCCCCTCCGAAAAAGGAAATTCGCAATCCCGATGGCGGCGTGAAGTCGGTGCGAAATCCAAAATTATGACAAGAGCGACGGGGTATCTGTGTCAGGATCCTGGATTTACACAGGGGAATCGAGATACAACCTCGTCCAAGAACAGAACCACTGAGCCTTGGGTCACCATCGCGCGTTCTCAGTGTTGCGCCACCCTTTCTCGCGAGGTTAAAACTATAAGTCGCCGATTCCGGAAATCACAAATGCATTGAAGAGAGAAGGGAAAAGAGGGTAGTCACATCGCGTGTCGTTCGCCAGTTCTTTTACATGTTCAATCTCTGTTCATTTCACAAACTTATATCCGTGATTAAGAGAAATTAGGTTTTAGTGGGGAAAATGAATGGGAGACCGCCTGTACCCCACGTTTAGTGTGGTGGCTTTCATCGACTGAGCCTAGATAGCGGAGCCAACTTCCGTGGATTGTAATCTCTAGCCATGTTCCGAGCACGCACCTGCAGAAAGATAAGAACGCCCCATCCTCCTTGTGTATGTCTCCAAATCGATGAGAGCCTGCCCCACCTCACGTGGAGAAAAACAGCGCCAACTTGGGAATTTCTAAGTATAGTGAATACATCAGAGGTTCCATCTCCAGTGATTTTGGCTTCTCCTCCGCCTCTGTTCGCGCAAGTTCTATTTTATCTTTCCACTGCTGAAGACTTTCGAACTACAAATAACACGTTCAGCGGAGATAGATGGTCAATAATCTCAGTTCATTGGATTCGACGCACCTCGTGTTGATTCTCGCTTTGATGAGCCCCAGGAGTGTGCTTTGGACAGCCTGCACAATTGGTTCACATGCTCTCTTCGTTCCGTTACGCAAGTGGCAGGCTGAAAGCGCCGTAAGGCAGTGCGGACTCAGCTGACAGGGAATCCTTCCCCGATCGATACGGGCATGCGTGCACATGAGAAGCGCCGCCAAGTCTCCTTGCGGATAGATTCATGAGATAGGTTGAAACTCTATAAATTCACGCACGTTCTGGCCGAATCGATTGAAGGGAGGAGGCATACATACCCTTGTTATCAGTCATCGCGAAATTTGTTTCATGTTCTTCTGTAAGCCTAGAAGCAAGTCCTTCACCGTCTGTAAGGTCTCGTCCACGGACGCCGTCGAAAGGTATTGCCCTTAGGCATGAGCTAAGAAGTACTGCGCAGATTCGAATAGAAGTAGCTCCATTGGGTTTGGTGTTCTATTCACCCAGCATCTCTCGAGAAAGCGGCACCTAAGGCTACAAGGAGGTAATAATTACGCAATGATAAGCACCGTCTTCCTATCGAACAACCCATCATATGACCTTCTTTTTATTGCGGGCGCTAACTCAAACGGCGCACTTCCTTCAATTCCACCTCACCTGAGGCATGACGACTTACCGCAAGACGTCTCGTCCACCATCACCTGATCGAAAAAATTGTACTCATTTGTAGGATACACCAACTATCCCCGATCCAACGCCGCCAGAAATCGATGGTCTAATTTTACGAACAAACGGGCGCGTCAATCGAATGATAATAAAGCACCCTTTGAGAAGACGGCGAATCCGGGTACCCAAGGAGGGAAGGGGAAAGGACCAAGGGCATATCTTGTCAGGATTCGAGCAAAGAACACCTCCAAAGAAGCTAAATATATGCCGTTACATTATCAAAACGCGTCCCGATGCAACACCGTTCTCAGCTCTTTGGAGAATCGCGGTTCCTGTCCATCCAGTACCGTCACCATTCCCACTCCATGGATCAGATAGAAAGGAAGCCTTCCAGACGAGCGAAATTTGGGTGAGAACGAGAAAAAAGTTCGCCCAAACCGAGAGAGGGGGGCTCTAAGGCACGATGAGCTGTCTTCTCATGCCAGAGTGGATCAATTGATGAGGAGCCGGTTCGCTATCGGCCTTACGTTGCTCTGGGGTGATGAGAAACCATATGGACTGAGCAAAAGGTTGTTGGCTAGAATCTGTCGTTTATGCACCGGCGGGAAACTCTGCGCTCAAGCGAAAAGGAGCTTCGAGGATCGTCGTTCGTTTGAAGAAGAATCTACTGCGTTGGGAGTTGTGGGGCCATTGTATGTCCCTGTTTGTGCATGCGGATGCGTCAACAAAGACTTCGCGGGATCGGCTGGCACGTTTGGCACTCGCAGAATCCTAGCAGATAGAGAGGCAAGTGTTGTTCTGCACGTATGTATCAACCTGAAAATACGTTTGTACTTGGATGGATGAATCGAACCACGGGAATGACGTTGATCCTTCTGGATTCGGGAGGAATGTTCCCTGGAACACTAACACGCCGGTCAACGACCTATCCATCGCCTGGTGCTTCTTCATGCCAGAGTATTGAATGTATACTCGGTGTTCTTCCTGAGACGGAGGTCAACGGGTAACAAGAAGACAGGAGATATGCTGCTTGTTCGGATCCTGCGCCACCATAGATAGAACAAGGGCGAGAACTACCGACAAGAAGTGAGTGAGAGTGCCACATGCAGTGCAACTATCGCGTAACGAACCCTCATACCTCTGATCGCGAAATTCTGGGTGCCGTGCACTACTGTAACCCGCTATCACTCCTCCGAATGCCACCCGGGGTACCTGGAACTGGCGAAGGCGATTGTGGGACGCTGATGTCTCCATTGATGATGTCTTGTATCGATAGTTCGAGCGCATCTACGCGCTCCGACATCTGATTCACTGCCCTTTCGTCATGAAAGGTGTCAAGGATCTGACAAACAAGAAAGCGCACTTCGTTCAAGGATCTGTTTTGACATATCGTCGAACTTGGTATCTAGCGTCTCAAGAAGAGTTTCAACCTGTGAAACATGAGGCGGGGAGCACGGAATTGGTGTCAACCCGACTCACAAAAGCTGTGAGTTCATGAGGGCTAGAAATGTCGTTTGGCGCGATTGTGCCCAACTTAGACGGTCCAGACTGCTTATTTGCAACAGGCGTTTTCTCCTTGTCGGCTTCTGTAGACTTTGAAGGAGTTGCAGGGACCTTCAACGGCTGTGCTGGAGGCATGGCGGGACGAGATGGTGGTTCCGAATCAAGCAGTGTTCGGTGTTCGTTTAGGGGCGCAGGACAAACAAACCACAAATTCTCACCCACCGTATTGTTCAACGGCATCCTGGTAGCCTGTTGTTCAGGCCTATCGACGTTGGACCGCCATTTATGAACAGGAAACAATGAGCGCGCCAACTATCACGTCTCGTTTTCATGCCATCGTCACCGCTAGGCCGCTTCACGGAACAGGGCCGCCAGTCATAGATCAAAGCTATCGGACAAGCACCTATGAATCCTGGGGTGGTGCTCGATTTCAGAACACGAAGCGGAAGAAAGGGCCAAATGAAACAGGAGTAGTCAGGAAGGCTCGTCGAACGTCAGAAGATGAGGGGACGGGGACTCGTGAGGTGAGTAAGGAATACATTGCAAGCCTTCAGGATGATTTAGTTTATTATAGGCCACTACTTTGTTTCAAAGTAGGGACGAAATGCTGTCGGCGCTAAGAAAACGCTTCAAGCAAACAGCCGATGTCGATTTCCATGGGATGTACGAGATGCTCGATCCCAACGTGACACACAAGGAGAGGATTCAGACGGTAGCAAATGAGATATGGAAAACGACGGGGTATCGATTTACGTGCGTGTTCACTACCGTCAGTTTTACAGAAATACTTAAGTTTGATTAGGGTAAAGGACCACCCTCAATTGACGAACGGGCACAAAACACGGTTTTGGTGTTCTCAAGATGATGCCCACCGCTCTAAATCGTCGAAAGCTGCGCGGCAGGCACAGGGCAACCTTTACAAACCCCGCATGACGAGTGCCGGGGAGACGATGGCAAAGGCACGCTTTCCATGCAGGAGTCGTTTGCTCATCTCCTCGCGCGACTCACAGGTGCCTGGAACACGCATTATCACGGTCCGAATGCACCACCATCTCGCACATGAACCCTATATAGACCAGAACCTTCCGCCAGACATGGCTCAGACCATCCTAGAGGGCTATGGATGGACCCAGCCGGAGACGTCGAGTGTGGGTGATGCAGGGATGGAGACGGTTCCGCCTCCTGCGCCGCAGGAAGAGGAGGAAGAGGAAGACGGTAATTCGCCTGCGGAGACGTACGAGCCGATCGAGGAAGACGTTCATGATATTTCCCAACCACAACCTCCGCCCCCGACGCTGAACGTCAACGACCACACTCACACCATTGCTCCTACCCACCATATGCATAATCCGGACCCTCAGCCGCCTCAACCCCAACCCCAACCTCAGCAAATTCCCCAGACCCAAACCGCACATCCACCACAGCCGTCACAGCCTTCACTACCTGAGATATACCATCAACGAATGCAAACCCACATTCGCAACCTCCGCGACTTCTGTGATGGTCTGGAGTACAACCTACAGTTCAACGACTACCGTATGCTCGACATGCTCGAGCGCGAGGGCGGACCATTCCTCAACCTCGTTGCTGACTGCCTAAGGAAAGAAGGAAGGCTCGTTAACGCAGAGGACCCTGCGGTGCTTCATGTTACTGGCCAGATCATCAACGGACCAGCGGCCTCAGGCATGGACACTATGAACGTCCAGCGCAGCTATGAGGGCAACCCGGGGATCAATCCTAGAGCCTTGGGTTGTTGAATCTCACAAGCTGATGATATCGATACCCATTCTATTCTCCGCCGCGTAACGACCTCACATTATACCCCTTCGTCGGCCAAGTGGCGCCCTTGTGAGCACTTGTCTGCTCTTGTCTGCCCGGCACACGCATGTTCATGTCTCGACAGTTCCTTCACGACCACGATCCCTGCGTCATTTCCAGACTCCAACCAACCGCCAACCACCTCGGCTGGCACCGGCATCGTCATACAACCTCATGAAACTATATAACTTATTTCTCCGGTTAATTTGGGTGTATTTTAGACACACATGTAGATGGGCATGTTATTTTGAAACAGGAATCTGCCTAGGCACCGACCGATTCTCCTTTCTCCTGCCCCATTTGCAGGGTTGCCTACATGATTTTTCCGACCAGAACGCAAGTGACATCGTCCTATGGAGATGTCTTCCCGAGTTGATGTGCCCGGGATTTCACGGGCAGGATTTCAGCTCTTCGAAGTCGTCTGGAGGCCCGAACAGTCCTAGCGACCCCGCTGTGTGCTTTTGGGGTTCGGACAGCGAGGAAAATCCGAACAGCCTGGATTCTGTGGGCAACGAGGAAGAGCACCTTATTCCACTAAAAGTTTACTGCCCTGGTTACCTATCCGCTCATGTTCTCGCACGATGGCCATGAGACAAACTGTGGGTGCCCGTCTCCCACAGAGCTTAATTTTTCCAGGAACCGGGATGCTCATCAAAGGGGTTACAGCATTTGTAGGAACGCTTTCTCCAATTCAGATTCCTTTTATTCCGCACACACGAGAGGTGTTATCCCTATTTACATGCAATTGTCCTTTATTCTTCTTTTTAGTTACAATAGACAATGTATACACAGGCTCGATCCTCTAGCATTCATACATTTCATTCAGTCACAATCGTGAGGCAGTCGTCAGCTATCCGGAGCCGAAATCAAACAGCAGAACTTGTTTCTACATGGCGGTTCACGGTGATAGCCATAGTAGGCTGAAGGAAACAGTCAACCTCGTGGAACCGGCAAGGAATACATAAAGAAGACAGACTGACGCTTTTCTGGACACCGTCCATGGCATACACGTCCTTCGAGGCGAACGAAGGGTAGTCCACTGCCTTCGTAGACGCAGACTGCGAAGACAAATTGGAGGATAGATTCGTGGACAGGTTGAACGAGCCATCGCCTGTGATGACTGTCACTTTGTTCTTGAGCGATGTGCGGCCATTCAACATGGCGAGGAGGCTGTTGAGGAATACTAGAAAGAATTGATCAGCCAGGGAAAGTACCGCAGTGGGAAAGAGAGAAAGAGGGAGAGAAGTATGACGTACGTTTGCTCAGGCAGAAGTAGATCGCTATGAAGATGAACTCCAGAGGCCAGATGGCGTACGTGATGAAGCAGGCGAGAGAGCAAATACTAATGAGAGGAGGTGTCAGATCGGGGTTCGGATCCTGGCACTCTGAAGAGACTGACCTCGTAAGTCCACCTAGAACCCGTACCCTGTTAGTGATAGGAATAAAGGGACAGGCATACGAATGACGCTCACTCGAGTTAATCGCGTAGAGCATCAGGACAGTGACCATTGAATCCGTTCTGAAATCACTGATCAGAAACCGAAAGGGGCGGATTTGCAAAAGAGGAAATTAATTTACTTTTTAAATCCCGTCCGCGATCGTGATAAGGAGACGCAAATTGAGGTGGCGATCAGGACGTCAGCGGCGACGGCACTGGCAAGAGAGGTGTACATGAGGTACTGTGGAACGAAGGTGTCAGTCAGGGCCTGACAAGAATTGATGGAGGACGGGTAGTTACAGATATGTTGTGCAATCTGGCGAAGGTTCCTTCCTCCCATCTGAAAGAGAGATAAATTAGCACGCAAGGACAGAGAAACAGAGATTACGCTCACCCAAGAATACCGAAGGCTACAAGAATACAAAAATTGTATTGATCTCTCTGGGTTGGAGGAAATAAGAGTAAATTTCGCGTACCTATTCCCGAACCTAATGAAAGTGGCGACAATAAGTACGAAGCTCTTTTCATCTCGGACAAGGAGGTTTCATACTGAACGTCAGCAGTGTTGTCAAGGCCTTTACAAAGTGTCAGATCCTCAGATGTCTAATGAGATATGTTAATGCTTACGATCAAGACGACGACAAAAATGTTATGAGAAACTACAGCAAGATCAGATCCAGTTGGGACGTAGGACGAAGAGACTGACGCTTCCAGACTCTCCGACAGTAGATCCTAGTGAAGCCCGTAAAGTCAAGAACAATAAAGCAATAGAAATTGGCTCACGTCCTCATGGTGACATTGCTAATACACTGCAAGATATCGGATCACGCAGGAAGAACTTCGAGGGAGGTGTCAGCACTTACAGTCACATATACTTGCGACTATCAACAGTGATGATAAATCATACGGCGCATGGTGTGAGAATGCTACGTACCATGATGCTCCTGTAGCGCGGCAACAGAATGAGATCGGGTTCTTGTGGAGAAAAACAAAAAGCGAACCAGTTTAGAGAAAGCAGAGCGAGAGGGTTGCTGTAGTTCTTGATAAGGTAATAATAGAGAGCATGTGTAACAAACGCAAGGTGAAGAGAGTCGAGTGCCCTACAGCAGTGGCACAGGGTTTACAGAATTCGGAATGAGCGTCGAGCAAATACCCACCATAAGGCACCGATCTAATGTGGGAGTGAGAGCCTGAACCATCAACTGCTTCATCTACTCACAATCGCCCGAAAGTATATGCGATCCGTCTTACTCCTCCGGAAATAAATGAAAGATTGTATGCATACGCCACCGTAGAGACTGAAGAGAGGCGATATAAGCCAGACAATCCACATGGAACATGAAGTAACTCACACTGCAGCGAAAATGCTCCCAAGGAAGGCTGCTCCTAACGTAGTATCGAGGTTTGGGATACGGAGACGGCTCGCCATGATAAGAGCGATAGGTCGGAGGGGATAGCAGAAGACTTCGATCGACAGGGAAGTCCTTTATATACCTGCCGCGCAGCCAAGCTGCACACTGACGAGCTTCGCATGTCTGACTGCCTTTCCTTGGGACAAATGAAGAAGAAAGATCAGTCAATCATGTCCTTTGAACAGCGTGAGGGAGGTCCGAACATGTTGCGCGGCGTCGAAGCAGATGGGGGTGCCGGCCTTTTCTCTCATGGGCTGTCTCACGGTGGTCATTAAAAGGCCGAAGCAGACAGAAGAGCGCTGACAAGGCTGACGCAAGGCAGAGTAGATGCCGCAGCCACTAGATAATCATCGCGCTCTGGTTGAAGATCTGTCAAGAAGTAAATGCTTTCATCCACAAGGCGGCAGCACGGACTCTGGATGGGCAAAGGGGACTTACAAAGCGATCCAGCCGCGTCGATAAGGCGTCCTGGCTCTTCAAGCCTACCGCTTACAGCGGTGTATTACAACAAGAACATCACACTTCGGCGATGTCAATTGTATTAAAGCATGCTGATTATTGTTCAGCAGGTGGGCTTCTTGGAGTTTGAAGAGTGAGGTTTTCGTGTTAGGAAAGGTCTGGGCCGTGCGTGATTCAGCGTGAGCGATGGGTTCCTCTGGCTCCAGCTGTAGGCTACTTGAGGCCATTCTCTTCTCTGTGTATCAACTCTTGACTGCTTCGTTATTTCATGACCAAATCTCAACCTAAATGGTCGCAAAAAATAGTTGGAAGATTGGCGAAAGATTCAAGATTGGCGAAAGACTCAGTGTCACTCAGTGACAGCCAGGTAAGCAATCGTGAGAATCCGAAGGACGTACGGCCCGCTCCTAAGCTTGTCCCTGTTGTGGTTGATGGGCGACTTAAAATTAGCCGCCCAGTTCCTGGAAGCACTCGAGTGATTGTGCCTGTACTCGTCGTCCTAAAGAGTTACTAGGTGGTGAAATCCGTTCGCAACTTTTACAAGGAGACGGCGGGAACTTCGGATATGATCAGGCTGCTATATGCTGGTAACCCGCTTCAGACTCGGGGATGGAACGAAATGCGGCACAGGTTGTCCTGTTAGCCCTAAATGCAATATCAACACGAATTTAATAGTCTTGCGCGCTGCAGCGCTCTTGTATCCTGTTCTTCTTCCCTGCTTTTCTTGACTGATAAAATTTCGCCACCAACATATGGCGGAAACATCGTTTGTGCGACGGTTTACGACGTGTACAGAATGCCTTTTTACGACCTCCTACTGGACGAGCCTGTTCGACACGATTTGTGATGACATCAAAGCCGCTTGCGTCGAGTTTGTTGGGACTGCATTTTTCCTCCTCTTCGGTCTTGGTGGTATCCAGGCGGCCACCGCGGAAAGCAACGACATTGGGCGCCCATCTTCAGGAGTCGAGCAAGTGTTGTACATATCAACCTGCATGGGGATGAGCCTCCTTGTCTCTGCTTGGCTATTCTTCCGTGTAACTGGTGGCTTGTTCAACCCGAACGTCTCCCTTGCTCTGTTCTTGATCGGTGGCCTGAAGCCTGTCCGTTTCGTGCTTTACTGCATCGCCCAATTATCCGGTGCCATAGTTGCTGCGGCCATTGTGCGCGGCTTGACTTCTGCAACACTCTCTGTCAAGTACGTTGAGCTATCTATTTTCTCTACAGATAGAAGTTTATAATGCTTTCTCCAATTCACAGCACTTTCCTTGCAAATGGAACGAGTCGCGCTCAAGCGGTCTTCATCGAAATGTTTATCACAGCGGCGCTTGTTCTCTCTGTGCTCATGCTAGCAGCGGAGAAGCACCACGCTACACCATTTGCGCCGGTGAGCTACTCAGCATTGCATGATGACGGTTCAGAAAGACTGAGCAAACCGTGGCGCTAGGTTGGGATCGGTTTAACACTGTTCGCATGCCATCTGTACGTCTCCACCTTCAATAAGACCTCTCGCAATCCTGAAGATTATTCCTTCTATTCAGCTTTGCTGTTTACTACACAGGAGCGAGCATGAATACGGCGAGGTCCTTTGGGCCCGCGGCGGTATCAGGGTTCCATGACCCCAATCATTGGGTGGTAAGACCTCCTCGCCTCCTCGCCTCCTAAGTCCTTTCTCCTGAGTCCCGATAACGCTCAAATCCCTCTTTGCTGACCATTTCCCCTGACATGTAGTACTGGGTTGGCCCCTTCCTAGGCTCCCTCCTTGGCGCAGGCTTCTATGTGGTGTTGAAGCAGTAAGAACCTCCTTTTACCTTGCTTCTCCAGTATCAAATTTCGAGTCGACCGAGGCACTGAAGATGCGCTGCCTACTGACGACTTTTCCCCAGCTATCGATACTGGACTCTCAACCCCGATCAAGCAACTACGGATCCAAGAAAATCACCTCCAGACCCTATCGAGAAGATCGAAGACAAACTGAGTAGTGTCAACCACAGTATCAACGACACCGAGTCCAGCTCCGCAACGGGAAGTAACGCGGCGCCGACGCTGAACGACGTTCGTATGATGGGAGAGCCGAGTAGCTGCAGGAATTCCAGCGGGGATTGGGGGCTTCTCGATGTAGGGCGTTGGGGCCGTGCATCGAAGACGAGTTTGCACGACAGCGCCGTTTGAGCTCCTCTTTCACTCCGATTTCTGGATACGTTATCACACGACGTGCTTCAGCACTGCAACAGATTCAGGAATTACACACTATGCATGACTTTTCACTCGTCCTCTAACATTGGTACGCACAATTCAATTATAGTTTTAGCAAGGAGGCGTTGGGTCACATGGTTGACTTACGGATTTTTTTTGCTTGGTATCACCCTTGATCGATAGCTGCTTCTTTCCGTGGCGCGCGCCTGGAAAATCCTGATAACGATACTCAGGCGGCGCCAGTAAGCTCCGTGAAAGCACCGCGAGAACCAAACCAGTGCCCCGATGTAGTTGTTACTATCACGATCGTCGAGTATATGTGGCGCGCTGAATTCATTGTAGAAGACCATGCTCTCACTGGCTCATAAGCGTACCGTGATGGGTCAATTGGCGGGCCGCGGGATGAACATCTTGTCGAGAAAGAAGGAAGAGAAGTCCGACGCCAGTCGGAAAGTCAGGGCCGAGTTGCGTAAATTACCTCTACAAATAAATGAAGCCCTATCCGAAGAGACAGAGCGTGGATTTAGGCAACGAATGAGCACATGGGTGAATGCATCTCCGCGACGTCGCGCGGCATGTGTGCGAATAAGGCTAGACTGGAACAGAGGTTTGAGAAATTTAGCTGGGCTAGTTCACCGTCGTGGTCTTTGAGAACGATCCTCTCCATCGCGAATGCTAGATGCTGACTGGGATGATGACGGTGCCAACAGGTCAGTTGTGACGTATCGACATTTATGGCTATATCTACCTGAAAAGGATAAATCCATGCTTGCAGGTTGTCACAACTAGGATGTCTAGGAGACCTCGTGACATTTCAGTGCGATCTTCTCAGCGGACTGGCTTTGAGGGACAATAGACGAAGAGCATATATTGCAAGCGAGTCACGCCCTGGTAGAAGCTACCTGGAATGTATTCCACCGGACAACCACCGAACTAGACACGCATAGAAGCATCGCGTGAGATCATGGGCGATTGGAGCTCAAGGCGCTGTTCCGAATAATTACGCATTATATATTGGATAACAATGCTTCTTCAGAGGGGAGAATTGAACAGGGGTTTCCAACTTGAACCCAGGGTCATGTTATTTAAAGGACCGGATACGCGACGCTGTAGACACCCGTCTTCAGCATCTGCGAAGTCAGGAAACCCCCGAGATAATGACCCTTGCCTCCAAGTTCATCCTGGCTGTGACGGTTTTGGGCAGCGCTCTGTTGGGTGGCGCCGCTTCCCGTCAGTACAAGCCCACAAAGACGTTCGCCGAACAGGAGCTAGTCCCACAAAAGGCCGGTGGTCTGCCGAACTGCTTCCCTGCCATCGGGTTCAAGATGCCCCTCCATATCCCCCACTCAGTGGTCAACTGGTGGTGTGACTATGACACGGAATACGCGTTTATGGGCTTCAGCTACGAGGTCACTGCCTGTAAGTCCCGGCCATTTGTCGGTGTAACAAGTGGGACTTACGGGCAATCTCGAAGGCCAGAGCTTGGAACAATTGCGACAAGAGTTTCTCGATATTAGGCATACCTTCAAAGGCCGATATGTCCGGCTGTATGGGGCTTGTGACCGTAATGGTTTCTAGTAAGTGTAGGCTACCTAGAGACGTACTCATGGTTGGGACTTTCACGCAACATCTAGCGACGACATTGTGGACGCAGCCTGGCGTGCTAATCTTGGTGTTCATGCTCTGATTTGGGTACGTTGATTGGAATTGTGATAACCACCAGCTCGAGAGGCTGATGAACGTCAACTTGCAGTTCGGATGGGACGACCCAGATATTTGGAAGACGCGCCGAGATGTGCTCCTCGCTGCGCTTCACGCCAATCCCAAAGCCAAATTCGTCACTCGTGTGCTTCAGTTCGGATCTGAGCCCCTCTTCGACTGGGCACTTCCCCCCCTGGACCTCGCAGAGCAAGTGAAGCTAGCGCAGGAGAACTTGACAAGCCTCCGTATTCCTGTCACGATTAGCGAAATGGCATGGGGTTACCAGTTCGTCAGTCATTTACGCCCTTCTTTGATAAGAGAATATTGAGAAGACCTAGAGCGAACCACGAGGTTCTATGAAGATCATGGACCAGATCGACTTCATCGACGCACATATGTTACCATTCTTCTCGACTGAGGCATCTACAGGTGAGCAGAAGTCGCCAACAGAAAATTACATCGGACTGACATCGACAATAGCTGACAAATCTTGGCCTATCGTGGAGAACGACATCAACTGGTTCGTGAACAACGGACGAGGAAAGAAGATATACCTGAGTCAAGTCAGTCTCCCTTCAAGTTGATACAATAAGTTCATACAGTCCTGAGGCGACTCTTGCAGAACGGTTGGCCATCCACAACATATCCCGGCGTCGAACCAAATAGCCCTTCGGCAGTCGCTGATGTCTCAAATGAACATGTAAGTCCAATATTTCCTCCAGGAAACGTGAAAACCGGCAAAACTCACTTTCCGACAGGATTACTACACTCTCCTGGACGAGAAATGTTCCTACTTCAAGACCGTCGGAGGACGTGGCATTGGATGGTTCGCCCACATCTATTCCGATAACCAAGAGCCTGGATACGGAATTTATGGCAAAGAAGGAAGTCTGAAGTTCCCATTCGCTCCGAAGATCAGGTGCTAGTTCTATGACCGAGAAAGGGCCGACAAATTTTCAAGAGTATTATCATTGTTATAGTGGCGGAATATAGCAATCTCATTCTGAGTTGAATGTTGGGCGAGTTTTCACGGTTGAAGGCGATGGGAATTTCCTTTGTCCCTGAAAGTGGCGAATTCAACCAATATTCGACGAGTGAGGCTTATACGGTCCGTCTGCTGCCATGTCAGCTCCATGCGACGTGATGCGTTCCTTGGAGAAGTCTTGCGTATTCACTGTCGTTCTTCTGCCAGACATTATGATCATGAGTTGATTGGTGAAAGCCTCTCATGCGGTTTGGAGGGAAGAATAAATACGCCAGTTCGACGAAGGGAGGCACACCATGTCCGATTACGTTGAAATCCTGTTCAAACCCATTCATCAGATGGGCAGCGACTTCAAAAACTCGTCAGGAGACGGGAGGAGCACATGAACCACTACGGCTTACGTGTTTTTGTTCGAGCTTCGTCTTCCTCGGAATGCTGAGCATGCAGGCGAAGCTATCATCAGGATTAGACTAAAACTAAGGATTCGGCCATAGCCGTTTCGTGCGCTGTAGATCGCGATGCTTCCCACCGGGCTTGATCAGTTTTTGGTGGCGAGCACAGTGAGAAGTTTGGCTGATCTGGCGGACGTGGATGTCTAAGGTTATGTCTACCACAAAAGGACAAGCACCCATAACTGTCGCACTTGGGGGATGAGGAGGATATAACCACTAGGAAGCGACGTGATATTAAGCTCTTGTCTGTTTCAAGGTCTTCGCGTAACGGAGACGGTTTGGCTGCCTACATTTAGAAGAGACAACGCATAGCAAGAGAGGTACGTACCAATTTCTAATAAGCAGAAGAAGCCTATAGCCCATTCTGAACGTAAGCCACCCGACCCAATGAGCTTGAAGAATCATTGACCCTGGCGGGCGGCCAGGTTGTTGTGCTTTGCTGCAGAATTGAATACG
This sequence comes from Cyclocybe cylindracea, assembly GCA_013376435.1. Lineage (NCBI taxonomy): Eukaryota > Fungi > Basidiomycota > Agaricomycetes > Agaricales > Hemipholiotaceae > Cyclocybe > Cyclocybe cylindracea. The sequence continues at coordinate 279,130 of MPNV01000891.1, forward strand.
CGTTCTCGATGAGATAGGCTCATGATCATCTGCTTCTCGACCAGGGAAGGCTTGAATGAGGGTGTCTTTTCTAGCAATGGTTTTTGTATTTAAGGGGTGGAGAGAATAGGCACTCTGAAGCTTCATCTTCAGGAGCTGCAAAGCCAGGAGACATGGCGCTCACCTCTCATCTCATCTTTGCGACAATGGTCTTCAGTCGCATGCTGTTGCCTATTGTGGCCCATCCGTACACGGCTACCAGGACAGTCACCATACAAGACCTCGCTGATAGGAAGGTGCAGTCCGCAGCTGCCGGCACCCCACCTGATTGCTTTCCCGCCTTGGGATTCACAATGCCCACAGCCGTGCCATCTTCAACAAACAACTGGTGGTGCAATTATGATACCGAGTATGCTTTCATGGGGTTTAGTTACGAAGTAACTGCGTGTACGTCTTGACCTTTTGCTTCCACGGAGGTAGTAAAACTGACGATCGACAAGGCCAGAGCTTGACCCAGCTGAGGAAAGAATTCCTCGACATCAGGCAGACCTTCAATGGAAGATACATCCGCTTGTACGGCGCTTGCGATCGGAAAGGATTCTAGTAGGTGCGACAATTGTCAACGATGGTGTTACGCCTGATATGATTCTGGACCTTACCTAGCGATGACGTAGTCGATGCGGCGTGGCGCGCTGGCGTTGGGGTTCACGCCCTCATTTGGGTATGTCGATGCCAATTGCGATAACGAATGGAAAGGTCTGAAGATTCTTTACTTTCCTTAGTTTGGGTGGGACGACCCTAACATTTGGAAGACGCGTCGAGACGTGCTCCTCGCCGCCTTACATTCCAACCCCAAAGCGAAATTCGTCACTCGTGTCTTGCAATTCGGATCCGAGCCCTTGTACGACTGGGCCCTGGACCCCGAGCTTCTTGCCATCCAAGTCAAAGCTGCACAAGCGAATTTGACAAGTCTTGATATCCCTGTCACGATAAGTGAGATGGCGTACGGATACCAATCGGTAACTTTCATACAACATTTTCCTTCTATCGCGGTGATTATTGAAGATATCCTAGCGCAAAGGGGATGGGTCCATGTCCGTTATGAGCGCAATTGACTTCATAGACGCCCACATGTTGCCGTTCTTCTCGACACAAGCGTCTACGGGTAAGCCAAAGTTGCTGTGGGAACATATGAATTAACTCACATCGACGACAGCAAGTAAATCGTGGCCGATCGTTCAGAATGACATCAACTGGTTTGTGAACAACGGGCAAGGAAAGAAGATATATCTAAGCCAGGTCAGTAGTTCTTCATGCGAAAGGTGGTTGGGCTGCATAATTCTCATAGAACGGCTGGCCATCGGTGACATATCCTGGCGTCGAACCGAACAGCCCCTCAGCTGTTGCTGACGTTGCTAACGAACGCGTAAGCCGGCTTCTTTCGTAAAAAGGCATGAAACTCACTCGAACTCCTAGGACTACTACGCTCTTCTGGAACAGCAGTGCCCCTACTTCAAAAATGTACCTGGAGGTGGAATTGGGTGGTTTGCCCACATTTACTCCGACAACCAAGAACCCGGATATGGGATTTATGGCACAAATGGTGCCTTGAAGTTCCCATTTGCTCCGAAGACATCGTGCTAGCGTTTCTTCAATTGAGGAAAGAGTAGATTGCGTGTCGAGAATATATTTCAAATGACGATTGGAACTGTGTCCAAGAAGTGGTGGTGGTTTGTGAACAAGGGGATAGCACAGCCTTACATATTGGCCCCTGACCACAACCACAACCACAACCACACGTAGTCCTCAGCATGTCTGCGCGAGCTCTGAACGCGATATTGCCCCAGATTCCAACCGCACCGTATGAAGCACACCAGAAAGCTCGTACGTTCGCGTCGCGCTATGTCAAGTCAAACCAATACGACACTGCGATCGATGTTCTCTTTCAGAGTGCCAGAGAACTATTTAAGAACGGGCAGGCGGGAAGCGGCACCGATCTGGCTGGATTCCTCCTGGATGTGTACGAAGCAAAAGGAGAGGAGGTGAGCGAGGAGAGCAAAGGTATGTCCTGGCCTATTCCACCTGCACAATGGTCTTGAACCTTTTGAGTCAGGAAGGCTCACCCAATTGATTGCTCTGGCTGGTCCTTCTGGCGGCTGGCGAAAGACCATGATCGATAAGTCATTAGCGTCAGTTAATTTCACTGTTTTCGCCTTTTTCCGCTGAATGACGTTCAGATGGTCAGCTAAACACGGGACATGCCCAGCTGGGGATCCTGATTTACAACATTATGTCGGGGAGATCCTTTATAAAGGTGAGTCCCACCTTCCCCTTCTGCGGGCACTTTGATCGTTCATTAAAATAGAGGGATCATTCGAAAATGCTGAGCAGCATTTTCTCTCCTCTGGCAAACGGGACAGTGCACGTCTTCTGGCGGAGATGTTTATCCAATGGGCTACACCTGAGAATGCCTTTGGCGTGTTTGCATTGAAAGGCTCCATACCGTGCGTGGTTTCTTCCTTGTCGTATCCCCATCCTCTAACATCCTTGTTCAGATACTTGATAAACGGGAATGTATTGGCTGCGAAGACCTTCATCAAACACTACACCGCAGCACTTCCTGCTTCAGTAAAATCGGAATCGGATTCAACGATAACAGTCGGAGACAAGGATGAAGTCGTTATGACAAAGGATTCTCTTGTCAATTTCTGTCAAATAGCGGTATTGACGTGCCAACGTGCTCAAGGTGATCAGAATAAGGTCATGAGGGAAAGTTGGATACGGCTCTGTGGCACTTATCAAGGGAAAGTCGGGCTGCTTGCGACGCCAGAGATGCGAAGGGTTAGTTCTGCATGTCTCATCCTGCCGGCACCTTTGCTCACCCTATGTTCTAGCATTTGAACGAAATTGCCACCTTGTTCTTCGCCATTCCGCCACCTCGTAATCAAGCCGCGAACCCATTCGGCGAGATGATGTCCTCTCTGTTTGGCGGTCCTGCCCAGGGCCAACCCGCTCGGAGAGCGCTTGCTCCAGCTAATGCTGGGTTAGACTAAGTAAGCAACTTAATTTGATATTACGTTGGCTTCATTGGATCTCATTTAGCTTATGTCAGGACTAGGATCAGGTTGTCGAAGGATTAAAGCTGTGTACTTCTAAAGCAAAATTGAATAAATGGCTCCCCCGCCTTGGAAAAAGGGCTGCTGGAGACCACGTTGAAGCTCTCTGCTTTCTGATATTCAACTACTTCAGCTTCTGCGTCTTTCATTCCAACTCGACATTTCACATTCCGGTCAGTGGATTTGTTCTATCTTGCTATGCTCTCCTCCACGAAAAGGTCACATGGGCGTAATACAGCTGTTGCGTGATTGGAGTTTCGAAAGATGCAAGCCTCATCAAGCCTGCGAGCGTGTTCGAGAACATACCGAAGAAGGACACAGCTAGCTTGCCTCTTCCTCGGGCCAGGCTAAAATGAACGCAATCCTGCGCCTGCATCCAAGAAGCATTTGACTCTTCGAGGATAGTGTGTCTTATCTTCGCATGGAACATCGCAAACAAAGATACCACGTACCCACGCCCGATAGGGAGGTCACTTTTCCCGGGCCCGACATCTCTCTTGTTTGATGCGGATGGCATACCTAACTAATGAATGTTCATATATAGTGACAGATAAGCTGTAAGTATAGCGACGATGGGATTGTCCATGTCAGTGGAACCGCTGTTCCACGCGCTTCAGGCTCAAAATCTTCATTGTTGTTGCGACGAGATGCTGACCTTTTGAACAGTGAGTGGCAACCATGCACCCCGGCCTGGGAGCTTCGCAAAACTACACAGTCTGCCCTCGGAGTTCGCGATGCAATAAAGTCGTGTACTGGAACCTGAAGGAGCTTGAAGAAGCTTATCACTATGGACTCGCCCTTGCTCCAGGTCAACCTCAATCGAACTCTCGGCGCAGTATTCATTGGAGAAGTATTTGCCGCGATGTGGGTGATCTAGCTTTTATCGCTTGGACAACGTACTGAAATTATCATTAAGACTGTTCGGCGTCACCTCATTACAAACCTTCATCTTCTTCAAAGGAAACTCGCGGGACAATCTGTCGTTCAAGTCACTCGTGCGCTCTTAGTATCATGAGCCCATGAAACTTTATGATTCATTCGAATTTCACTAGATCGCTTTTTTGTGGTCCGTGTATCCTCTTAAAACCAATAGTCCGTCGCTGACCCACTTTTGTCCAGGTTTCTGGATTGCCTCCATTTGACATTCATGGTTCATGGAATCTACCAGTACCTAATAGCGAATTTTTCGAACGTCTCTGCCTTGAGCGAACCAACGTGGTCCGTACTCCGATCCAGACGCATATACGCGCCTTGATTGACAAGCAGCCCCTTTACAGGAGTTTGCTGGCAGGCATTTTCGTTTTCTCTCGAGACTCGATTCTCATTTTGCCGGTTTTTAGAGCCAAGTGTTCCTGACAGTAATCGTACTATCTTAACTCATTTTACTATCTGACGGGCTGCCAGTGCCTTAGCGACCTGATTGTTAGATGGCGAGCGCCGTCCTTGCATCCTGACGAGATAAGACTTATTACTTTTGTCCCTTGCAGTGTCTTTGCTCGGAGAATCTGGCTATGTAAGCACCCGTGGCCGAAATAACCTATGACCGCTACTAATCTATGCTTCAGTGAGTGGCAGGAACAACCTGCTCCTTTTTGTGATCGTAAGCACCACTTCAGCGAATCAACGAGAGTGGCACTGCTGAAAAGATTTCGCAGGTTTCCTTCTCTCTGTTTGTATTCGGTAAGTCAAACAGATAAATCTTCCGTGCCCCGATATTACAATTTTTTGCTCTTAGCAACAGGCATTGGTCGGTTCAATACTTAAGTGCATGCCGTCTTGTGTGTTCATCTCATCCTGATTTCGAAGCGTTTGCTGCTCGCGGTTTCGCCGACGGGTCCTATGCTCGGCTTATTCTAGAATCAGTGCGTCCATCTCCCCTCAGATATCTTAGACCATTTGACATTGTGGAAGTGGTTATTGTACACGGCCCTTGGTGGAAGTGTCATTGCCGATGGTCTCGTGACTATTTCCCTTTGCATTCTCTTGGACCGAGGTCGCTCTGGCCATAAATCGTAAGCAGATGTTATGTCAGATGGGCAATGTTGGGTAAACAGGATGAAAGGTCGGATTCGTTGGTTAACACGCTGATTCTTTATACCATCAATACCGGTACGCCATCACCCGTATTCTGTACGTCCTCGACATTGATTGCTCGATATAATAGGTCTCCTAACTTCGTGAGTACCACACCCTCATCACCGCCATCGAGGAAGCCCCATAATTTGTGTCCATGCAGATTATGCGCTACTGCTTGCTTCGTAACTGTATGCCGAATTTTCTAGTATGCCGGTGCTCTTTCCTGTTCACTGATTGCCTGTTTTTCTAGTTCGCCATTTGGCCACATGAGTTTATATTCATGGGCATCTACTTCGCCCTTAGTAAACGTGGGCCGCCAGCTTCGATCTCTTCTCCACATATCCCAACATCTTTCTCTACGAGCAGTATACCTCAACAGCCTTCTTGCATTGCTCAACACTCGCGAAATTCTGAGGAAAAAACATTCAGGAATCGTCACGATCCCGCTGTCGCCCTCATCTATTGAACCCCTCAGGATGTGCTTCGTCTCCACCCGAGCAAGCATCGCTCCCACTGAGACCGCATCTGTAGCACGGGTACTCGTAGGATGAGAGTTGCAGGTTCTGAACTGGGTTTGGGGTCAGTTGTAGTTGTTCTAAATCCAATACAATTCCTCATAAATTGGTGTCAGTAATTTCTTGCGACTGCCTTACTTGTAATATTCGAATTGGGCGACCTCTTCAAGCCAGTGCCTCTGTGGCTTGGGTTAAGATCGTGATTATGTAGGATCCCGTCATAAAACCACATCAACGTAGAGAAACGACTCGGACCCCAAATTTGATTCTTGAAGCTTGAAGCTTGAAGGTCCGCCCTGATCCACCTCTCGAAAGGCTTAGTAGGTGCAACCAACCTGTTCGTCTCAATAGACCGCAAGCATCTCAACGTGGAAAGGCCAGGATGGGGCATGCTTGACAATAATGTAACGATGCTGTCTAGGATGGATCAAAGGTGGAAGATGAATCTCTGTTCCCCATGCTACCTCACATCGTTACATGGTAAGGTAAAATCGTTGTAAGTTGGGCGACAGTGACAACGGACAAGACCAAAAGCCACAGCGCCGACCGGTACAAAGGACGATGAAATCTGGTAAGTAGTGGTCAGCGTGATGGGCAACAGATTGTATGGAGAAAGAAGGTATCAGAAGGGGGTGCCCGAAAGTTTGAGCTGTGGCGGGCATTTTCGGCAGCGTGGATACGAAGACCGTCGTGATAAAACATCATACGAGGGGTGTGTAGGAATGGATGCTCACCGTTGGCGGTCTAACGAAGTAGGTTTAGCATTTCGGGGGGAACCCACGATATAAACGCGACCTAAAAAAGAGAGAAACATCGGTTAGGACGCGACACCGACAAAAAAGTGAAACGAGATGAAAGAATCAGCGTATATAAAATACAGCCATGGAATTGTCGTCACGGCCAGCCTCTCGTAAGGATGGATTCAGGCGGTAATTCCTTTTGTATCATCACCCAAGGAAGAGGAGAGGACACTCACCAAAGCCTCTCGACTCAAATCCAGGATTCACGGGCAATGCATATTCAGCTCCCCAAGATTATGATACACGAAGGTGCTGAAGAACATCAGTAAGCATATCAAGGGTGCTGGCGAATGAAGACTGGAATTCAGTGATAGGTATGATAAAAGCATTGGACCATGACGGCACTCAGATACTCTAGTTTGAATGATTTTGAATCATCGCGATAGAAAAAAAGAGGGCGTAGAGAAATAAAGGGGTAAGGGTTAACTCACTTGGATCCTCGAGGCCTCGTACCCGATCGTCATTTCCCTGCCCAGAAATCGCGGCTGATATGAGCATGCACATCGGTGACGAAATTTCTGAAGGAAGAGAAAATCAGAATTGAGCTGGCACCGAGAAATGAAGGGAACCGGTCAGTGTAACTATGACAAAAGAATACGCATCGTAACGATGTCTAGGTATGACAATCGCACTCGAGAAAAATAGGAAAATTTTCATCTCTCCGAGAGAGGTACAAATGGATGGCAAGAGAACGTACAATCATGAGTTTCTTGGCAGTATGTTTCGCGAAGCGAATTGCAGTAGGCCAGGCAGGCAGGGAAAGCCTTTGAAGATCGTCATGGACGGTGTTCACTGTTCAGTGGATCGCACTAGCAAGGTTTTTGAGAAACTTCGTTTTGAGCACCAGAGTTTAGGGCAAGTTGATGGACATCACGTGCTCAAATTCTTCTGCGCCTCAGCGTGACTTCAACGCGAGAGAACTTTGCAACTCACAATGCGCATTTTTCTTATCCCGTTTACTTTCAAGGCCCGTAAAGAGATCTATTCTAGATGCCGGAGGCTATCTTGTGGCACCATGCACGGATTCACTCGTTAGAAGTTACGGCACTTGTCCCAGTCTGGTGCGTTTGAACGGTTTTCTTGCCAGGACTCGCGTTTTGAGCTTTAAGAACCTTTATCTAGGCGCCCAACACCCTCATGTGGTCTGCACGTGTAGCCAAAGAACTAGTTGCCTACTTGGACGAAATCCACGAGTCTTGAAGCATAAGAGACCGTTTGCGGAATCGGCGGCGTCCTCACTGACAGCTTGATCCCCAGCGCTGTAACGATTTCTTTCCGCCAGCCACCATCAATACGACGTACTTTTCATTGGGCCACCACCTCTTGGAATTCCTATCCATCTAGTGCCATGGAAGAGGCACGCATTGTTTATCATCCTCCTCCGTTACCACATCCTGTACGATCTTCAGCATATTCAATTTGGAGTGTACACGACTCATCTTATAATCCTGCAGATTACTCTTCTCGACAATTACGAGCTCGCCGAACTTGTCAAAGCAATATCGTCTCCCAGAGCATCCGAAACCGCTATGTACATCAGATTGAAGGGCATATCTGGGCGGACATTTCTTGATTTTAAAGAACAGGATCTACAAACGTACGTGATATTCGCTAAGCTCTCTCTAGTTCTGTAATTTACGGCTGTCATAGTTTGTCTCAAGGCGACGGAGACGTCCTGCGAGGATTAACCCAACTCCAAGAAGTGCCTCCCAAGTTCTTGGACTTCCTTCGCTTGCACAGTCCACGGTCCCTGGCAGCACAATTCAATTCATTGAGGGACGTCATTCACCCACAACGAAATCGTCCAGAAACGGCTCAGATGGGCACTAGTCGTCAGGATGCGACGCAAGATGGTGTATCCTTCCTGGCTACTGGAGAGCCAGAAGAAGACGTGATTTTCGATTTCGAACTTGACCTGGAGGAAGAAGAAGGCCCTCATCCCGACGCAGATTTTGAGGGTGGCGAACAAGATGCTTCCTCGTATCGTGGCGCGTCTCCCTCCGTCGAGAACTTTGCGACTACCCCAGAGGCATCAGAAACATCTCTGGTGCATCTTGCACCTGAACTTCGTTCAGAGGACGAGCTGTCGCGCCCCTCGCACCTGAATGACACTTTGCCTCTAAAACAAAGGGCCGCGTTAGACAATTTAACAGCTCTTCAGATGGAAGACTACCTGGGATCGTTTTCCGGCCATTCAGCGCTCCCAAGTATCATCTCAAATGAAATGAGTTCGCAACCTGTCGCCTTCGGCAACTCTTTGCAGGACGCGAGCTTGCCTTTCCTAGTAGGCGAGCGTGAAGCTGGAAATAACGATGCTGAAGCGAACTCGTCGGATGATGGATTATCATACTGCTCCTCGCAGCCCGAGTTTCCTCTCTTTCCTGGAGCTTTCAGGATTCATTCTGCATCTCAAGGGCCCCATGACGCAGCTTGTGGACCATCGAACCATAACCCAATTTCATCTCCATTGCAGGGTCAAAACGACGGCGAGAGCGTACCCTCACGAGATCTTCTGTCAAGCTCCTACAGCCCGTCTCCCTTGCCCTTAGACCCCCCTGCGTCATCTACATCTGCATCTATATCTACATCTGCCATCATGCACCGTATTCCAGGAACTTCTAGCGAAATTAACGTGCCATTGACTCATCATGGCCATGACATAGGGTCTGATATCCCTCATAACGGGCTCCAAGGTCAACACTGTGGTAATCTAGATGAACCAGGCAGTATGAACGCCGGAGGCCCCGATGGGACCAGCTCATCGGAGTCCACGTCTTCATCTCCTTCGAGTTCGATCGAGAAAGAAGGACTGGAAGGATCGGGCTTAATCTGTCATCGCGACATGTCGGAGATTGAGTCTCCAAAACCCCCCACTTTATCCTCGATGATCCACGACGGTGGCTCCGGGTACGGCTCCGGGAGTCCTGCTGGCCCTCTTGGAGCTCAGGCTCAGGCCTCGGACAGCACAACGACCCTGCCATTACCTTCATCGGTGTTGACATCTCCCAAGACCGCAGTCCAAGGTTCGCAATTGGCCTCTATCGATGATGTCCAAAGTACACTAACAGCAACCTCAGGTCTCGAAAATGACATGGCGAGAAGCGCCAATCCCGAATGCACGCATCGACTCCGTGCTGGCATCATTCAAGCTGCCTTTGCGCTGGGGGTTGACGAAACATCTATCGCCGATAACTTGCCGATGAACGATGTTGGACGCCTCTCCTCCTCACAATCCGTTTTGTCTTGGTCAGAAGGAGGCAATGTCTATCCGCAAGATGTGGTGTATGCAGTCGGCGTAGCATCGATGTCTCCGGCAGCCTGTCTTGGCCCTGGTCGCCCGGAGTATCAAGGCACCTCGACCTTGGGCCATACTCTACCGAGTATCCTTTCTGACACTCATGTAGACATCCGGACATCGTCTAGCACCCGTCAAGAACAGCCATGTCGGTCTCCTATTCTGCAGACACCTCTGCCTGAAGTTACCATCGACCAAACGCCATTCCAAACGCCATTGCAGACACCATCGCAACACCATTTTATCCTGCCGTCTACCGATAGTGGTGCTGATCGGCCTCTCGAACACAAACTGCCACTGCTGAGTGCTTTATGGGCGTCAGGTGCCTTGGATCGACTGACAATCGCTCCGGATGAGAGAAGCCCGCCTCGTGATACGATGCCGTCCAGTTCGTTCACCGAGTTGGTCGGCTCGCAGGTCGGATCTGAGGCTGCGGCGAGCTCAATTGCCGGTGACAAGCCCCAAACAGCGTATCGTAATGACGGAGATTCTCGCCTTCTGGGAGGGACCACGGAGATGAACGAGCAAGATTTGTTGCAGATAGATACCCCACATACTTCGGGCAACCCTCCAACGATTGTGCCGTTGTCTCCATACAATTTATCGGGGCCTACTTTAGGCACCTCTGGAGCTCAAATGACGGGAGATTTCGTGGCTTCGGCAGCAACGAGTGACAAACCTGAAGCCCAAACAAGTAGCGACTGCGAGGATATAAATGCCCAGGCAAACTGCTCTATGCTCCTTGACCTGCCAGCGAAGGTCTCTTCTTCTCCGTTCTCTTCTCTGTCGGATGGATCGACCATCGTCAGCTCGCCCCGAGCTAAGCTACTCTGCCTTGTTGCTGACGTTCAGGCCTCATCTTTTCTTGGCGCTACCCCGGACGACGGTAAGCCGGCCCTTCTTGCTTTTGTCGAAAGTAAGTCACGGCTATTGCCTCCTTTGATTGTACATCCAAACGACCTGATGTCGATTTAGATGCCAACTACACTTTTTCCAATGCTCATGGCGCATCTATGTCTGTGCGGACAGACGGCCTGAATGACGGGTGCATTAGTCATGATAATTTTTTGACATCATTATTACCACCTGAATCCAACACAAGCAATGCGGAACTCACCTCCGGCACTTCTGCTACAGGGGCTGAAGGAACCAATGTTATATCAACCTGTGCACCGGTTCATCCTCTTGAAACTAGTCTGCTCGTGACCAACCAACCTCCAGGCCTTCCTCATGGTCTTCGGTACGGCTCAGGATCAGACCCGACGCCTATGCTCGATGTTCTACCTCAGGATGTTCCTGTCATTCCGCTTCTCGCATCCCAACCAGTCGACCTCGAACCTGGGAACGACGCGGAAGGGCACCCTGACTTTGGCCGAACCCATGGAGAACGCACCGGCGACGGCAACATATCAACTTACGAATCGACCCTCCCCCTCATCCCCTTGAGCCCGTCTGGGTCGTTCTTCGAGGAATTCCCTCCTTCCTTATGCGACCTGGACTATTTTCGTGACGATACCCTCGATCCATCTCTTATCACCCCGAGAGCGGCGAACTTGATTCCAGCCTCCAGGACACGGCAGAATATTCCACGACCCTCCATCCCGCCTGTAGCCGAAAGTTACTTTGAGGATGGCATTCAGGCAAGAGTTTCGTCATGGCAGAACCTTGAAGCGTTTGGAATAAGGTCCACGACGGATGGAGTTCAGAAGACGGACCTTCCTGTGTCGCATCTTGACGTATCAGTTCAAACGGACGTTCAACACCAACCCTTCATTTCATCTCAACAATTGGAATCTAATACGTCAGCTGATAGTTCTCCCTCCCTATCAGTCAGACTTCGGGAGAATGGCTTGCTGCGGGAGATTATAGACATGATACCAAATGTTTTCTCGGGCAAATATGCTGCCGTCTAGTGCGGCCCTCTTGTCGCTCCGCCATATTTCCAGAAGACGCGTGCACATGGACTTTGTTGATCTCTCAAAGCCCGATGAACGTAATGAGCTAACGCAACCGTAATGATACTTGACTTCCAGTGATACTTCGGATATTCTTGGTACATTCGTTTATTCTTGTAACTTGTTGAGTCATAAATAGCACACGTATCGTGTGTAGAAAGGGAGGAGGTACAAATATGCAACAGAAAGGGATTGTCATTTAATTCGTAGCTAATGTGACGGCATTCATGGACTACTTGTTCCGTTAAGCGGGACCAACAACGATTGGCTTCACCTTCGCCAGGTGGGCCATGGTTGCATCATCGAAGCCAAGGTGTGCCTTGACTAGTTCAGGAGGGGTCAAAGCAAGCCACTGGAAGGAGGTCGTAGTCAGTTATTTGCTAAGCTGAGCATTTGGGTTTAACACCTACATTACTGAGCGAAATATCCTCAAAAACGGCGGTGTGGAATATTTCAAGGTATCGCACGGTGGTGTTGCCGATGTTTTCGACATAGTGGCCTTAGGAACGGAGGGGTTCAGGAGAGATTTACACAAAATGGAAAACCATCTTACCCATTGTGCCAGGAACGTAACCGATATCCCCGGCCTATGAGTTTAGGCGTTAGAACGGTAGATAGACAAGATCTGCCCGATGTCTCTCACCTGGTAGTCGAAAGTCCGTGCATTGGATTGGGACGCGAAAATTGTCATTCGTGCCCGTCCTTCGCTGAAATAGAACACCAGATTATAAGTCAGATAATTAGACTCCAACAGGCAAGAAACACACATGAAAAAGCTCCACTCGTCCTGCGTAGGATGCCACTGCTTAAAAATCAGCCTCTCGCCTGAATATATCACGGTAATGCCTTACATGCAGTTCTCTATATGCACGATAAGCAAAATCAGCAAGATCGTCATAAAAACTTGACCGACCTGATTGCTCCGGGTTCGATAGTGACCTCCGCCGCTGCGATTGCTTTGGATACTGTAAACGTGGTCGAGTCCACGATCTTGGCAGTACCGCCGCTTAGCTGCATTGGAGGGACCTTGGATAATGCGAAGGTAAAGGGATTAGGAACAGTTCCTTCGGGGCTGATTGGATCTTGCTGATTATCAGGCGGAACGGCTTTCGTTCGAAGGATTACAGGCTGTCGTGCAACTATATCGATTGAGGACCTACCAGCTGGGAATATGTAGAGTTCTTGGGCAGGGATACGAGCAAATGCAGAGATATCCCTGGACAAAATTAAACCGTAAGTATGGTGCTTCATGAGACCCAGATGTAACACACGTTTGGAAGTTCTTTGCGAGGACTAGAGTAGAACGATAAGCACAAGTTTTGGAATTGAAAATAGTTGAAAGAAGCTTACCTTCGACCGGAACGTGGGACATCCAGTCAGTCAGCAAAAAGGTCGAATCTTCGCTGAAGGCACCGCTGTCAAAAACCTAGGTTGAAATGTCAGATGCGAGGTAATGACAAGCGGAAATTATTGAGCACAAACCAGAATAAACTCAGAACCCTCTGGGTCATCGCCTGTTGCTTGGAGAGAGTGCGGTATGCCAGCCGGGAAGTACCAAAGATCACCAGGCCCCTGGGTTAAATTGAGTCAAAAGCATCTTATCAGCTATATTTATTGACTTACCACGGTGCCAATGAAGTTCCTGCCATTCTGATCGACAGCAGTGACTTGCGTATGGCCCTGGATGCCGGCGGTTAGCACTTGAAGCGAAGGATTCTTCGGAGAAGGCAGTTTACCTTGAGAACGTATGCCCACTACGTCGCGTTTCAGTGTGAGCGGGAAAAAATAATAAGAAAGGGGCCAAAATAGCTTGCCTCTGCAGTCTTGTGCCAGTGAAGTTCACTGGAAGGAGGTGTAAATAGCTTTGCATTTGCATGAGTGGAAAAGACATGGCATACCGAACAGCGCCAGGCTCGAGTCTCATGTTAACGCTAGCCATTTCTGTGGCGATGGGCATGACACCGACTGTACATTATTGTGAGTGCTGAGAAGATGAAATGATACACGTCCACCAACTGTTCTGCTCGCGTGCCCAGCCTCCAGTCTGAAGGCGGTTGTGGCTCAAGCTGAATGCCCATTTCGCATTGTCCCTATAAATGTCAAAGTCAGGACGGGAGAGAAAACAGGCAAGAAGTCAGTACTTACACACTACCATGATCCGTAGTCGGAGGGGCCAGCAGATCGGGGTTGGCCTTAGTAGTGTCGACGTCTGTCGGGCCTATGATGGTTGCCCCTAGAGAACCTCTTTCGGGCTGAGGGACTCCACTGACAGAGGGATCCCATAAAGGACCATTTGGATTGAGGTCGATAAAAGGGACGGTCGCAGTAGAGGATGAGGCAACAGCAATCGAGGATGGAGTCGCTGCAGCTATTGACGTCGTCGGTGAAAAAGAAGAGCCAGAGACGGGCGCAGAGGGCACAGTTGACGACGAGGTCGCACTGACAACAACACTGGACGCAGCAGAACTGGGTGCAGGTGCGGCAGAAGCAACACTCGTGAGCAAGAGCGCAATAATGCAAGACGCGACACTGATCATCTCGACAGAGTGACGACAATAGAAGAGCAGGGGGAACTCGATGTCGTTCCTTCGTTGAATCAGTGCTCTTTATACGCGTTCGAAGAAGAACGGGTAACCTGCATCGTGGTTTTGCACCCGGCTAATGTGACGCGTAAACGAAAGAGGAAGAAAAATCGTGCGCGTCAGAAAAAAATGGAGGCGTAAGAATAGAGCAAAGGCATCACTCTCGCTTGAAGGTCATAAGCCGTTGCCGCCCGTTGAGGCTATCAGACACGGCCAGAAAACCCCATCTGGGTAACGGAGGTACTCTAAGGGGCACCTGCAGAGTAACTGGTAGTTTCAAGCTGCACTGATACAAATGGAGTCGACTAAACTTACGATTGGAGCCCTAGCTTATGGACAATGTATGCAAAATTACGGCACCGGGGCTGGTCGAGGCCAACTTTACAACACCAGCAAGCCAGCTGTAGATTGTGACGCCAAAACAGGTCTTGGACCACTGAGAGGAGAGCTATTCGTGGTCCGAGTGGATGATAACAGAAATATAGGGCATGTTACAGGGCGTAGGAAATACAAAATAACGGAAATTCCTCCATGCCATGCTAGAAATAGTTGAGCGGATAGGGGCGTATGGTTATGAATATGTAACCCACTCGACAATGGCCGGGGCATACATAGGCTTTGCGGGCAAATTCGGTACGCCACAGCTGATGGCGATATTAAAGTGAGCCTTATTGTCTCCGGCCTGCTGCTGATGATAATGTCGTCAATTTCTCAGTGGATTAAAAGCGATGACGGCGATGACGGGGAAAACTGGACCTAAGGTACCCCGCCACCATGGCTCGCCCCACGCCCCACTAGGTCGAGCAGACGGGTCTATGAATACACCTCACATGTATGTTGCCGAATAGAAAAATGGACAAAAAATAGACCGGCGAGCGGAGCGGATTGCACGATACCGAACTGCTTTGTTTGCGACTCGGAAGATGGGTGATGAGAGAAGCACCGGTCTCTTCAATCCTCCAATAGGCTTCAAATATCTGTCGGCCGTTTTGTGAGGAGATAGATTGCGGCTTCTGCGTACCGTGCGATGTCGACGGAGGTTCTTTTGGTCATCGGTTGCATTACAGACAACCAGGATGGTGCTGGAACCGAATAACCGAAGGAAAACTGCGATAGCGACCTCAGTCTTGCCTCGAAAGCGTGAAAGTATCCTTTGAAACCCGGAGGAGTCAGCGACTTTCGGTGAAGCTCGGGATTCAGGAACGAATGGCACAAATCTCGTTATGAAGAGCAAGTGCTGTTGATAGTTGCTCGACCTAGGCTGTATAGCTGTCAATGTCTTCAGCGACCATGTCATACCTCTCAAGAATAACAGGGGTCCAAACCTGCTACAGTCATGGGTTGAACGATCCCCGCTTAGAATCATTACGTATCTTCACCAACAGCGGCAGCCTTCTTGGATAGGACCTGAAGCTTGAAGATGAACCCACTCCAGTTCCGACTCTATTTTTGTTGCCCGCAGCAGAGTTTCCATGTCGCATGCTCCTTCATTGCGGCGTCTTCGGAAGAATTATGGGATTACCTAGCCTATGCGCGAATGATGTTGATCGAACCAGTATACAGCATGCATCGTGGACAAAAAAGTGTATTCGAGTCCTTGGAGGGAGGTGCGAGTGGTTGATGGTCAAGGGGAGAAGATCCGGGCGGCCCGCAACCTCACAGCTCAGAGTTAGAACTCCGCTTACCTTGCCGAGGCTGTGCCGCAATCTAATTGCCAACATTCATGGTGCCCCAACAGCTACGAAAAATATCGTCGTCATGGCCATTTCAAGGGTAAGAAAGTAGTAGATAGCTCTATTGATGCATGCATGTATTCTTGTCTTATTCTCCATTTTTAACCTGTGGTTTTAGACACAGGAAGGGGGGTGCAGGGCAGCCCTGAGCCAGCCCGCAACTGCTCAACACTCTAATGTAACACCGAGAGTTATCTGAGTGAGAAATCTCGACTGATGTGTTTATTTCTTACACGACTGAGATTGAACCACTATCCTTCGTCGACTTTGCCTTTGTTGCAATCCGCCTCAGTCCGCTCCAGAGTCCAGATGAGATCTTCAATCTATCTGGATCTGTTATGGACATTTGAGAACGGTGCGCATCTTCAGCTTCTGAAATATTGTATTTATTTGAAGAAGCCATCAAGCCGCAGTGTTTCCAACGAACAGGAAGTTCAAACATGCGGCGTTCAGATTTAGTGCGGGGACCATGACATTCGAAAATTGGCCATTTGGGTAAAGAAGTTCTTCGAAATGAATTATTTCCTGTCCTTAAGTCGCTGATAAACTCTCGCAGTGTCCGTTTACAGTTCAGCGATGCCGACTACTTATTTTTGCTTCAGTACATCCATATTCACTATGGAACAAAGGCGAACGATCCGAAATCCACACCAAAAAGCTACCAACTGGACTGCCATCCCCATTGGTCCTTTACGCTAGAGAAACAATTACAACAGCAAGATTGCAGATGAAAGGCCTACTCGGTCGGAGTCCGCCGACTTAGGGCCGAACGAATTTTGTTCAGTGGTATATAAGCCTGGCAAAATCTCAGCAGACAATACGGTATACAGCCACTCTACTTCCTGCTTTCCGAAAGACACCTGTGCTCTTGTACCCCAAGTCTCTGACGCCTCGAGAGGCCTATGTCACTGGCATGGCGTCGTGCCTAGAGCAAATTTGCTTTGTTGTCTTTACTTGGCGTCTTTCTGCTGTGGCTCGCATGCGCCCCTCTGCCAAGAGAGATTTCTTCAAAGGGTTCGCATTCAGGGCGTACATCATCTGGTTCCTCAAGGACAGGATTAAGGACGATTCCTACCTATCTTTTTGACGACGCGATCATGGACATATTTTCCTTTATCTTCCACGCTCCATCCCTTTCCCTTCTCTGGACGAGTCCTCCAGAACTCCGATGAGGTTATTTGGACATCGGGCTTCGTTTCGTTCACGCTGGCCCTCTTTCCCGGAAAATATTCTGGCATCTCTCCAGGTCTGTGACTCCACTCATGGACCCATAAAGCTAGTGCTTATCTGAATTGGCGAGAATATCTTTGGGAATGCTACCTCTGGGCCAGTCGTTTTTGAGACGATCGAAACAGTCTGCAACGTGCTGCTGAATGAATCGAGGCTTAACCGTAGTAACCATTTAATCTGCACGTCAACTTGCTTGTCTCTCTAGCAACTCGCGCTCGAGTCGTCTGCGCAGACTATTTCTTGGCACTTGATCGCCCCTACCCATTGCCAAGCATTCGATGCGGGCTCTTGCATGATGATATCTACCTAGGGCTCGGCGTACTGCATCCCAGCACATGCGTTCCCTCGCCGCTTGGGCTTGAAGTAGGGCTGGGTTTTATACCGGGATGTTAGTAACATACCAGTATATCACACGTTATTTACCTGTTACTAACCCAACTCACGTCGGGGGCTCAAAAACTGCCTGTGATATACTGTGAGATACTCAATATAGAAACGGCATGCATTGACGACGCATAGACTACTCTCTCTGCAAAAAAATATTCCCGAGACCACACTGTATCATGACGAAGCTCAAAATTCTCCAAAAATGTTCTCTGAAACCGACGTGAAGGCCCTACTTGGCCTATGCGACAAGTTCATTTATTCTGGGGGGGATGTCACTCTCGCCCATCTCCTCGATGCTGTTGCGGCAACCACTTCTGGCAGCCAACCACCCAGACCCATACGACCTTGACGAGACGATCTCAGCTGACCATGTTTGACAAGGCACTTCTGGCGCCCTTAGTATTTCGGACATCTGACTGCCTTAGCATTGCCGATTACATCAAGCTTGAAGACCTGAAGCTTGCGGCGTTAATCAAGAACGTCAACATTGATGGGTCCGGGGCTCGACAGGAAGGTTTGGGAGGCACAGCAGCTCGGTTGGAGCCAGTTGGGAAGCCAGGTGCATGGAGGGTTTTGGATTTCCTTAAGCCAAAGGCGTGATATGGTAGAATCTCACTCTTATTGCTTAATTATCCCCTCTCTACGATGTAAAATAGATCGAGAATTTGCCCTATTATCCCGAGAAAATGCCCCGCTGCTCCAAAATGATGATATAATCAACTCACGGTTAGTAACCTAGTATCTCACGTCAACAGACTGCCAACCCAACTCCCGTTGGTTACTTGTGAAAAGCCCAATCACACCCAGCCCTAGCTTGAAGATAACTTTTGAATGAGATCCTTGCGTTCCGGACGATAGGAGAAATCCACGACACACCGTCACTCAACCTCGGCTCGACCGACCTTCCTTGGCACAGAAGAATACGAAGACTACGTCACAGCCTCACGAGGGCCAGTGCTTTGGTCCAACTAGTTTGATCGCCGAGTGGACCTGATCGACACCACAACGGACGAAGCCTTTCCTTTGGGCCTAGGGCATCGCTTCTTGGATGAGATTTCCTCGGGGCGGGTCAACGGAAGATCTGCGGTGTTCCTGAACGCCTGTCATGTCAACTGGTCTACTAGCGTCGTGCGCAAACTACTACAAGACATAAAACTGTTCGAATGGTGCTCGCATAGACCCTATGGTAGAGTTGTTGTCGAAATCTTAGGACGCGGACCACTAAGATGGTGGAAAACAAATTTATTTTTGAATCCGTGTCGTAAAAATATCGGTCGTAAAAATAGAACAGAGAACACATAGCTGCACGAATACAATACAAGAGTCGTCCATTCGGTAATCGTTCAACCACAAGAGGTGCATAGTTTCCTCAAGCCTTGGCGGGACCGACGACAACTGGCTTCGTCTTGCTCAGTTTGGCCATGGTAGCATCGTCGAATCCGAGATGGGCCTTGACGAGCTCCGGCGGTGTCAAGGCGAGCCACTGCCAATGAAACAATTAGTCCTGGTCTAAGAGGTGGGCAATACCATACGACTCACGTTGCTGAGGGAAATGTCCTCGAACTTTTCGGCGCGGAACATCTCGAGGAAGCGTACGGTCGTGTTGCCAATATTCTCGACGTAGTGGCCTGAGAGATATGGAGGTTAGAAGGATCCCTGCACACGGTTCAACATTGGCGTACCCATGCTAGCAGGAACGTAACCGATATCACCCGGCTTTGAGAAGAACATTGAGCTGTGTATCGAGGATTCGGACCATGCCTCTACATACCTGGTAATCGAAGGTTCTCGCGTTGGATTGGGCAGCGAAGATAGTCACCCGAGCGCGGCCCTCGCTGACATGGGGATTAGAGACCAGAAGAGGAACGAAGAAATAATGGGTCTCACAGGAAGAAGCTCCATTCGTCTTGCGTGGGATGCCACTGCCTGGAGTCAGTACATTATATTCGTACGATGGGAGCAGATTTCTTACGTGAAGTTCTCTGTTCATAATACCTTCAGTATGTAAGCCGTCGCAGTCAACGTCGATGCTCACCTGATTGCGCCAGGCTCAATGGTGACCTCTGCGGCTGCGATCGTCTTCGATATTTCGAAGGTCCGAGAGTCAGCGATCTTAACGGAACCTCCACTGAATTGTGTCGCCTTGACTTTTGAGAATGGGAAAGTGTATGGCTTGTCGACAACGCCGAGAGGGCTCTTTGGTGCTTTCGAGTCATCCTCAGGGAGAGCTAAATATCAAAAAAAATGAGTGGTGTTTCGTTTAAGCATGCATTAACACTTACGAGCAGGGAAAATGAACAGTTCTTCTGCTGGGACGTGGGCAAATGCAGAGAGGTCACTGTAATTAGGGAAGATTTAGAAAAAAAAATCTCGGAGAGAAACAGAACACACGTCTGGAAGTTCTTTGCGAGCACTGAAGGGTGCTAATCAGTCAAAGAGTTTGTTTCCTTACAACAAACGTCCGCACCTCCAGCTGGGACATGGGCAAGCCAATCGGTCAACAAGAAGGTCGAATCTTCACTGAAGTCACCGCTGTCGAAAACCTGGAGCAGAAGGCGGAACGATGAATGTAGATGTAATGGAACGGGCACGATGGACGCACCAGAACGAATTCAGAGCCATCCGGATCGTCATCAGTGGCCTGGAGCGAATGCGGCACACCCGCTGGGAAGAACCAAAGATCTCCCGGAGCCTTAGACGTATCAATTAAAGCCTGAGCAACCTCTGCGTAGCGGCATGGACATACCACAGTCTCAACGAAGTTCTTTCCTTCCTGGTCAACGGCAGTGACTTGAGTTTTGCCCTGGGAGATGAACTCAATGTCATGACAGGTGGAGGAGGTCGGTAAGAAGCCGTACCTTGAGAACGTAGGCCCACTTCATCAAGGAGTTTCATTAGCTCAAGACGATGCTAATTCAATGCCGGAAATTTACCTCGGCTTGTTTGTGCCAGTGAAGCTCACTGAAGGTAGGACAATGTTAACACGAAGGCGAACATACTAGACCAAGAAGTGACTCACCGAACAGCGCCAGGCTTGAGGCGCATGTTGACGCCGGCCATTTCAGTGGCAATGGGCATGACGTTGACTAAAGAAGAAAGTCAGTTGATATATAGTGTCAGGGCTGCTAATTACCATTCTGCTGGCGAGCCCAACCTCCCACATGGAGGCGGTTGTGGCTCAAGGCGAAGGGCCACTTGGCGTTTTTCCTGGAAACAAAAGATTTCAGCGTCGAAGAACGGTGAATACGCGAAGCCAGGGCTTACACTACACCATGATCGGTTGAGGGAGAGGCAAGCAGATCAGGGTTGTTCCTAGCAGTGTCGACGTCTGTAGGGCCCATGATGATTGCCCCGAGACCACCTCTTATGGGTTGTGGGTCTTCTATGGAGGGGTCCCACATTGGCTCGTTTGGGTCCAGGTCGATAAAAGGGACAGTAGCAGTCGAGGCGGGGGCACTGCCGGTCGAAGAGGGCACGACCACGGTCGACGTAGACAGGGTTGGTCTTGCCTGCGAAGCCGACATAGCTGAGACCGCCATCGACGAGACGACAGCGGAAGCGCTGGCAGCAACACTGGCTGAAATGCTCGCGGAGGCGGGGTCACCCTGAGGCGCGCCGAACGCGAGTGAAGAAAGCAAAAGCGCGAGAGTGCAGGAGGCGACGCTGAGCATGTTGGAGTCGAGCTGAGGGTTGGAACCTTGGCTGCTGGGTTGGAGCCCCAATTTGCGGCCCTTTTATACACGAAGGGAAATGCAACTTAGCGAACCACCTCGGCCTGAAGCGTACGCTGCATCGGTCTGATGCGTCAAGAACCAAAGACAGTATTCGCAATGAGGCTCGCAAGGGTGCGGCAGGGAGTCTCGGGATGGTGACACATGTTGTTTTCGGAAATCTTGATCCTATTCTTCATCTCCAAAACATTGAAATCGCCTTCGATTGAGACGTCTGTTCCTTAAACCGCCGAAAAGAACCAGTCCAACATATGCAACAACCTTGGCGTTCGACTTCAACGGCAGGTTTTCCCGTAGCCACTGAGTCCTAGCTGCATCGACCTTGATTGCATGCAGGCGAATGGAACGCAATGATGTAGACGGAAATGATCAACACCCCAGTGGTTCTTGAGGACAAAAATAACTCGCAAATCAATGTAGAAAGGCTGGGCGTCGACCAGGGTTCAAAGGAAGGTCATACGAACAGGATCCATGCTTGATATGTCATCGAAAAGACGGCGATTTTGAGGGAAACAAGAAGTCATGGGGGCCGGAGATACCCTGCCGAGAATTTTAAGCATCCAGCGTTCGAAGACCTAGATGAAACTTACGACATCTGTAGCTCACCTCGCGGTCGAATAATCTTTAACCATCCAATACGAACCAATGCAGGGTAACGCAGAAATAGTGGGAATGATGATTTTCGAAGCTATGAAATGGCCATTGGATCAGCCATGGGTTCATAGCAAATCAACGTACATATTTCAGAGATTGACTTAGAACCTGGCCATTGTTCCCAAGAATCTGCAGTGGCGCGTGGTGGATAGCGACTAGCAGGGAGAGAGATCACAAGGTCCAACGTTCCTTCGCTGGCGGCCGTGAAGGCAATGAACGGCATTCGAAAAAGTGGTCGAGTGGAGATAGTACTGCCGTCTTATTGGGAACGAAATCTGTAATACATCGTTTGTATCGCAATGAGGTCGTTGGAGAAATTAAACCTGAGATACTCCATTGAGAAGGTTTACTTCACTTTTCCGTATGGTCACTCGTTCTAAGTTGGGAGAAGACACCTGAAGCGTCAAATCGGCGAAGTCTCTAAATATAGGCCGGTGAACGGGGCGAACCTGCACGATGGCGCGTCGCTATTTTTGCGACCCAGATTATCATACGGGCCTCCCATGGATTGAGCTTCAACCTTCCAATCGGCTTCGGATCTCCGCCCATAGTATCTTTGAAGAAGTCGCTGCTTTGCAAAATCGGCCACTAGAACGGAGATCACAAGGGTGTTCATTGCTTGTCAGCAGTGTTGGGCAGACTCTTGGCTTCGAACTATGCCTCAAAGTTGTGCAGCAAGCCGACGGGGCGAAGTCTGATGTTGAGAGTATCAACGCAAATCGACATTTCAGAACGACGGCCAAGTGTTTGCAAGTCGTCTTTAGCCATAGGGTTGCGACAAATACCTAGCTCTCGACAGTAAGATGGTGTCACGAATTGTCATAAAAAATAAGAGGGAGAAACCTGTGCCGATACACGTCGACGGAGACTTCATGGGCCACATTATCCGTTCTCTTCGTTTTGGAAGCAGCGTCTATTTTTAACATTGACGAGCTGCAAACCAACATCGGACCATCTTCTGCAACATCGGTGTTCTGAGGAATCATCCCTAGACTAGGGTGCATTCGCGTGTTCCTTGGAAGCACGAGTCATGTCCCATGGCTGAGCGTTTGTATGACGTGAACTTGCTATCGAATTTTGAATGCTTTTGGCAGAATTTGGACAGGGATGACAGATCAGTTGCTGCATTGGCCATGAAATTATATTAGAAGGAAATAATCAACGATCTGAGGGGGGTGTCAGTGAACGGGCCCATTACGAACGGGGTCCAGCTGACCTGGTGCAATAGCATACAGCGAAAAGGCCTACGTTCTACCTCGCGGCTTCGTTCGCCGAGCACTCGAAATTCCTCTCGGCAGTCTTGAGTCAGAAATACTGTTGAATAGCAATGGGTGCTGCGTGGCTCAGACACTGTCGTTGGGGACCTAGTATCTGATTTAGCGGTAGCGGCGAGTTATTTGGTATTGCCGAAGGGTTGTGATCGACCACTGGGCGTTAGCAAGGCATAACACCAACGCGCTTTCCTTGCTGCAGAATACGGATGACCTGCGACACCTCAGCAAACCAACTCAAGCCCTTCGAGTAATCCCCGTTGCCCATGCTGATCGGGTACTTCGCGGCTCGGCGACTGGAGAGATACGGAAGACCCTGCACATGTAAATGCAGGTGGTCGACCGAGTTGAACGGTGGTATGTGAAAGCCCATTCTATCACTGTTCATGAGCTGCAAAGTTCGACAATAACCCGATAGTCTCACTTGCGCATCGTAACGGGGACATCTAATTCGCTGAGAACGGAGTTCCCGATGTTTTCCATCTCTTTGACTTGATTATACTTGGTCAGCAGGCTTTCAGAAAGACTAACAAGTAGCAGACCCATTTCAACGTCTGGGCCTCGTAATGACCGGACGCTTTCTGCAGAGGTTCAGCTGACGAGATCTTGCATGGGGTTGAGTAGGGCCGTACCGACGTGCACCTTCGGGATGACGAGGAAGTGGTGCTGACTCGCGGGCTTTCTATCTTGAAAGGCGACGTAGTACTCATCCTGCAAAGCAAATTGGATTGGAAGGACAAGGATCATTGAGGGCTTGTAGAACCTCATATGCAATTTTGAAGCCGTTTTCGATAGAAACGTCGCAGAATACACATGAATCCTGCCTCAGGCGTCTTGGGATGCCAATTCGGCTCGTGTCGGTCTGCAATGTCGGTTTAATACATGAAAAGAGGTCAAACAACAGAAGGACCATGCTTCGAAGAAAAAGGAGGCTCTGAGAAGTTGTTTAAGTAACACGCGCTGAACTGAAATAATGCTCACAGATAATTCAAAGAAGCCTCAAGCGAGCTTGAGAGCCGATTGAGAGAGAACGGAATGGATCATTACGATTGGATGGCGGGCAGCGAGTCACGTCATGTGACGTGACTCATCTCAACACTCTAGGAACCTTGATTGGCAACTCCAACCTCAACTTTTCCTGCAATACGACAAGGGCAAGGCTGAACACCCTTCAATTACACTCGCGCACACGGTAGTATATTCTGTGTTTAGAAACGGCGAGATCTACCAAAGTCTTTCTAATCCCCGAGGACGAAGTCGACCCGGATTTCGAATTCACCACTTTTAACACGGACTCTCACGAATTACAGATTTCTGCATGGCTACCGGTGCTTCGGACTGCCCTCATATAACTGGCGTATTTAATGACCACGGATATGGCGAAAGCATACTCAAGAGATATACCTCCGTTGTGTCGTGGAGTGCATATCATTCCCTGCGTCCCCGCCCAGCCAAACGACGAAAGGTGTGCTTTTATCATCATGAGCTCCTTGTAGCTGATGTTTCCTACAGATAGCAGTGCCAACTTGTGGTACTTGTGATATCGCTCTCTCACGGCCATTTGCGTGCTTGCATTGCTCTTATGCTGGATGTTGGAAGGATGACCACGTCCTTAAGCACCTGAGAAACACCGGTCATTGCTTCTGTACGTCTGATCATCTGGTTTCTATCTCCACGGCTGACCTATTGCAGGTGTGGACCCCAGGAGGGGCTATATTTTTTGTGGCGAATGCGACGACTTCATATATGATGCCAAAGTTGACAGTCTTCACCTTGCGACGGTGCTGGCCATTGAAGAGAAGCAGACGAAATTTCAGGGTGTGTTCCGCGATGTGCTACCATCTTCGTGCTTAGCATTTTGCAGTCTCGAGGAAGCTGCGGGAACCATACAAAGAATGGCACCCAACACCCAATGAAGCAAGTGCTCTTGAAGGATCTGAGGCCATTCCTTGTCAAGGTGAGTAGTACAGCCGATAGACTTGAGTGATAAATCATAACTCATGCAGGTCGACGAGGGCTCCTCAATCTCGGGCAAACGTGCTTCTTGAATGTGGTTCTGCAATGCCTCGTCCATAATCCTCTACTTCGCAACTATTTCTTGAGTGACAAACATAACTGCAAACAGTGCAAGGCGGAGAATTGTACATCCTGCGAAATGGATAAACTCTTCACTGAGGTACGAAGATTCTTTCGATTACCTGATCAGATATCCATTTTGGTCGCAGGTATACTCGGACGATACAGTTCCATATGGCCCGATTACGTTCCTAGCCACTACTTGGAAAGCATCCTCTGAGCTCTCAGGCTACGCCCAACAAGATGCACACGAATTCTTTATCTGCGCACTCAATCAGATTCACCTGACCTCGCGAGGCTTCACGAATGTTTCCTGTAACTGTATCATCCATTCAACCTTCGCCGGTCAGTTGCAAAGTGACGTCAAATGTGAACGCTGCGGCAACATAACTACCACTGTCGACCCCATGCTTGACATCAGTCTGGAGCTCAAAGGGAAGGGCGGCGAAGTAGCCTCTGCTGAGAACACCCTGGGAGCTTGCCTGCGTAGGTTCGGGTTTCTCGCTACCCGACTCCTTTCCGTGTGCTGACTCCATTTGACAAAAATAGGTTTACTCAACCGGAAAAGCTCGGTCAGAAGGAGTACAGCTGCGCGAAGTGCGGCAAGGGTGCCCATGTACGTTTGCACACGGTCTCCTTCCCCGCTTCGTGGAGTAGCTGATTAGCCTCTCTAACCCATTGTTCGCCTCGTAGGAAGCAAGCAAGAGGCTCAGCATCCGAAAGCTGCCCCCCGTCCTCAGCTTCCAGTTCAAGGTAGTACCCTCCACCCTCTTTCCCCATCGCGAACCTCCATTCACTGTTCTTTCTTCTTCTCTCGCAGCGATTCGAACACAAGACGAATGACAAATCTTCTGCTCGCAAAATTGATGCTGCTATTCGTTTTCCTGCCTCCCTAAATATGGCACCGTACACCACACTTGCCATGAAAGACACGGTCAAAGAACAAGGCGGCCCGGCCTCGTGAGTCCGACCCTTACACCTAGAGCAAAACCTTAAATTTCTAACGGCTTTCCTCGTCCAGGGCTGTGGGCCCTGACGCCATGTATGACTACGATCTCTTCGCTGTGATAAACCACGAAGGCCAGATCAACAACGGCCACTACACTAACTTTGCGCGTTTCGACGACGAGGTGCGTGCTGTCCTTCAGTCTCTTCATACCGTCAGGCAGATGAGTTGACCTTGAATTACCACAGTGGTATCGCTTCGACGACGACAAGTAGGCATTGTCCCGACTGCCGCCTTCCTGTTTCGCTCACCATACGTCCTTCTTTTCCATCCTGCAACAGAGTTACACACTCGAGCCTAGGGGTTTGCCTAAGTTCAGCGGCATATATGTGCTTCTACGTCAAACGGCACCTAGACTATAAGCCATACATGACACCCTCGTACGTCCTAACGCGAGAGCACGAAGCCCAACGTGAGAAGGAACTGGAAAAAGAGAAGGAAGCTGCGAGGATGAGGGAGCTTGAAGATGACCTGCTGGCCACAGTATAGACAGGATGACGGGTGCGAGGGACACGGCTCGTCTGCTAGAAGTAATGCTCACATGTGCTCGTTGTACAATTGTTCTGTATATTTAGACTAGGGTACTTACTACTCCGATGATACGCAAACACGATTGCTCACCTATGATTGTGAAGTTGGCTCAGCTGTGGGGGGAGACCGCCGGGAAATCTTCGAACCAATGTAATCAGGTCATGTTGACGCCATGTCAGAACACAAATGTTCGGACCGACGTAGCTGCGGAGTTGGAAGCTCGACTTGTGTCGATCGCGATGGAAGGGAAGCCGAAAACGTCTACAAAAAGCAAGCACTGTCGGGGCTTATCCAAGCATTGTCGGTGCATATAGACGGAGACTCCTTCATTGAACAAATCTGAGATACAACTGAGATACATGTAAGGATCGATCTTAGAATGGTCAACAGCGCACGACGAAAGCATCATTCGGCCAGAATGTCGGGCCGAGCATCCCAAAATTCGTCCTTGATGATGTCGCAGTGCTGAATAGCTATTCTGGAAGGCAGCTGTTGCTTGCGTTTTTCTTTCACTTTCTTTGCCTTTTGGTCCCGTGTGGCTCCTTCTGCTGGTAAAGTTTCGCCCTGAGGTTCGTCTCTCACGGATGGTGCAGTCTTTTCTTCTGTCTTCGGCTGGGGTTTCTCCAAAATAGAAAGCTCGCGTCCAACAGAGGGATTTCTGCCTTTTTCATATATCTGAAATAAAAATTGAGAATGCGATTGAGAGACAAGCACCATCGGAGCCAGGAAACAGACCTCTTCACGGAACAAAACGCTGCCTTTTCGATACCTCGCATCAATGCCATTATAGTTTATACCGAAACGAGAGAAGAGTATTTCGTGTTTCTCCTTGGAGAACGATCCCTGTTAGGAGTAGATATCAGCGATTGGAAGTATACGAGCCCTCAATACGAGGGCTAATTTTAGGCTGCCAAGCCAACAGATGCTCACCCGCAGCGCAGCGTGTGCTTCGGTCGTGGTTTGTCCCCCTTGTTGAACTAGAGCCCAAAACGTCGTGTTGTACAGATTGTTTATGTGTGCTATAAGGATTCGAGGAAGAGAAGACAATAAGTGACGAAGAACGACCTGGGGTGGGACGCGAAGCTCAACTTACTGTCAGCCTGCCTCCACGCAAAGTAGTCTCGTACGTGTTTCTCGGTTGGGTAGAGCACAATCCGGCCATCGAAAGAAGGCGGGTACTGAAGTGGAGTATCGGGGAAGTACTTCGGCCAATGGAAGACGTAGCACGAGGTGAATAGCGATGTTAAAGTTGAGACAATTTTAGACTGCCGACGATTGTATAGCGTGGTGGACTTCCGAAGGAGAAAACTGTCCTGGCGCGTTGGTCAGCTCGGATGTTTGTGAGGATGCCAAATGGCGATTGCAGGAACAGAGGAATCGGAAGGAGAGGCGAAAATAGACGACGCGTAGGATGCCACACAGCGACGCATCGGAGGAGATACGGGCGAAGGAGGAAGATGCAGACGAACAAGGCTAGCCGTATGTGACATCTGCGCAGCAAACAATCCGTCAGTGATTCTCTCGCATTTGTCTTATCTCCTGTGCTGGGTACACGCCAAATTGCATCGGGAATCGGTGACATACGGCCAGGCCTCGCGCAGATAAAGCCTTAGGAAGAGACGGGTGAAGTAAGGTTGAGTCGTTCGTCTATTCGAACTTTCGGTCATCTGCCACAGACCATGCTGGTCCTCCAACCATCCTCCTCGCGCCAACATGGACTTCTTGTCCCCAACAACTGCATATACCTCTCCGTAGTATCCTGGCAAGAATGCGAAGATGAAACCAAGGAAGGGATACAGATATGGCAGGATCAAGTTTTCATGCCCAGGATCGCGTTTGTACGCGAACAGCCCAGCTTCTCCCCAATGTCGACCCGTAGCGCTCACTTCACGCGTATCACGCCCACCCATAAACCTCAAGCTGTGCTCACCTAAACTCGTCCGACTCTCCAAACGCGAGGATAATGTCAGGATATTCCTCCATGACGGTTTTGGCGGCATGATCCATTAGTCGAAGGGCTCGGACATCATTCGGCTTGGAGAACTGGTGCTTGTCGGAGAATCTGAAAGAATTTTGAACTGCATTCGCGCTTGAAAGGCGTATCTGACTAACCGATGGAATGAGTGCCCATCAAGGCGCAACAGCATGAAAGTGCCAGGGAGAAGGGGATCCGGCAGTTCAAAGTTGCGCACATAAGCGTATTTGGAGTTTGCCATAGGAACTTCGCTCTCGCAACGTAGAAAGAGAGAAATGCGGAAGAAATGGTCAACTTGAAGATGCTGAACATCGATTTGTCATGGTGCTTAAGGGCTGAGGCAAACAGGGCCAAAGCTCGGGCACACAATCAAGGACGATCGGTATAGAGCTCGCTTTTCATTCGTATCTTATTCTCTGCTATCGCGAGGGGATGTGTAATAAATCTACTAGATACAACAGTCCGTTTTGACTTCTTTTCCCCACAAAAAATGAAGTATTTGTGCTGATTAACGAGACGGCAAGCCTCCTGAGTCCTCGATTAAGCGCCCAGGACCCAGAGGGCGCTTCCTCCGCACGATTACTTTTTTCGCTAATATACAGCATGTACATCTTGTCTACTGAATATCTTTCTTTCATTTTCTCTCATGCATTGTTATGGCAGCTAGAGACACTTACAAGCACTACATTTGAAGATTTTATAGCAAATATTTATCATATCGATTAAACATTTATATTCTGAGAAGAATATGCCCAGCACTACGGACATATTCCAGGAATATTGAATGTCGAGAAGACGAGCAGCGGAGTTAACATCAAAGGCAGGCTTCCCGGGCTTCCGTGCCGAAAGCTCAGTCCGAATCCAGCCGTATGCCGGGTTGTGGGTCCCCGCTTTCAGGGCCTCGGAGACGAGTTGAATTTACACTCTAATACCGGACTCCTCAGCGTCTTGTTTTTCACGGAATAGGAGACAAACTACTCAGTCGAGAATCAACTTGCAACGGTTTATGGCGTGGCTCTCATAATTCGAAGGGTAATCCTTCAAGTAAAAGCAAACTATTAAAAGATCTAATAGACACGCTGAAGGAAGAGAAGGACGCCGAGAGAAAGAAGTGCCCGTTCTTTTGCCTGTTCCTGACTGACTGCTAAATATTCATGTGAAAATATTCCGCCGGAAGGCGATTTCTTACCTAGTGAAGCACTAAAATAGTTGCTCACAAGATGGAAATCTATAGCAATATGAGGATATACTGGGAATAGGCTTAGAGGACTCTTTATTTATGGGTATTCGACGATCGCGTTTGGTGCTGGCGCCTACAAAGTCATTTGGGGAAGCTACGGAGATAAGATACTAGAAACCAGTCAGTTACCTGATCAAGGCAGGTTCAGACAACATTTTCGCGTAAGACTCTTCTCATAATTGCGAAATATGTAGTTCTTCTGACTGCTGGTGTACTCTAAGGTCTTGCGTATGACTGTGGTGGTAGAAGCTGGCATGAGTCACGTCTGGCGACAGGGGCTTGCCTAATCAGGGGAACTATTTATTGGCTACTCCATAATCGGCGACTCTTCACACAATCACACCCAGCCTCAAGGTCGCAGCGCCGCTCTCCGACTTGCCTGTTAACCATCACCACCACTTTCAGCAGCACACTCGCACACATTCTCGTCGTCCACCACTATGAGCACCGCAGGCAACCCTTACTACTTCCGCCGGCGCACTATGGGCCGAGCAGCCTCCCCGCCCACTTGGGCCTGCTATGAGCAGATCCACGACGACGACTGCAGCAACTCCGACTCCGACTCTTGCTCGGAGGACGACGAGGACTATCCCGACCCTCCGCGGGGTAGGCAGCCCAGCGTCAGCGACTCGGAGGACAACGGGCAGCCTGCCTCCTCGCCCCCGGCGCCTCGAGGGGATGGTGAGCACACCGACGTCGATCACATGGACATGGACGAGGAGCGTGCCGATGGAGAGTCGAAGGAGATGCAGGTGGACAAGCCGAAGGATGTGAAGGGCAAGCAGAGGGCGATCGACCCCGAGCCGGAGCCCCCCAGGCGCCAGAGGAAGAAGCGCCAGCGTATGTACACCCTACGCCCCATCTTGACGATCCAGAGGAGCCAAGGGTTCGTTTGGAACCAGGTATGCACTCATTCCATGGACTATTACCCGAATTTGACTGAAAATTGCCGCCATAGGACCTTTTCGTCCCCCCATATATCAAGGACAGATGTGAGTAGCCAGTCTTTCATCCCGGTATCAGATGTGGCACCTCTGACACTGCCACCATCTAGATATTGCCTCGACCTCTCCTCCAAACTCTCGAGGGTTCATCTCGTCCTCTTTGTCGTCGACTAATTCTGCCATGACGGACTATGAGGTGGAGGTCGTAGAGATTCGCGTGAAAGAGGGCGAGTTGTTCGATATCATCCCTTAAACTTCTGGAACGTTCCTACATTCTCAATCCCTTCTCAGTCTCTTTCTAATTCCCTCCTGCCTTCATCCATTGTATCCCAAGTCCAATTCCCTTACGTTTACGATCACCTATACAGCCTGTCACCATACACCATACACTAGTATACTTCATCTTGATGTCGACTGACGTTCCATTTACTTGACCATTCCACCACCCTTCCTCACATACCGTGACTGGTCTGTTTCTTTTGTTTGTTCTCGTTCTCGGTTTCTGTTTCCTGTTTACCACTTCCGTCGATACAAGCTGTGTCGTTACATCAAGACTGAATTGCCTTACATCGTACCCACTCCTAGCAACAGACTTGCTCGTGTATTTTTCTCCAAATCTATTTGCTTGACGCGCTCCTCTTCCTAACTCCTCAGTTTCACGGACGAGGGTCGGGTATGACACGATCGGCCGAACAAATCGGTGGAGGCTCGAATTGTGATAAGATTGAGGGTGACAGTGGCGAGGTGATGATTGGCAGGGAGGCCTCCTGCAATTGTCGTTGGTGCAGTGGGAACAGCCTAGATTGAACAACGTTACGGATGGGGCTGGAAAGCGGCTTTTCGACCCGAAAGGGTATCGAGACTGTTGCCCCAGACGAATTAATTGAGGCTGAGCACTGAGCCTCGACGTGCCAGAAGTGCCGTCGAGGTTAAATATAGCCCGCAGAGAGGACTTGGCGGCCATAGAACATTGGCTAATCCCTCGTACGCTGTCAGCTTCGAGGACGATGGGCAAGATAGACCGTGGAGATCGAGAAGAACGTGTGGTACTCAGCGATAAGCATGCCAGATTGACTCTGGTGTCGGTTGGATCTGGGTGGCAAATGGTCCGGTCAAAAGGCTGAAACCTTGGCTGGGCTCACAGAATAGTGGCCGGCTAGAAGGAAGCTTAAGGAAGCAGAACTTCTTTGTGCCGTAGTGGTGGTGCCTAGAAGGCCTAAGATCATCAAGAGACGGAGATAAAGTATATAAAAGCGGATTGACCTTGGAGTGCTCGAAGCACTGTTTCGATGACAGAGGGAGAAGATGCTGTCGCGAAATCAATGTCGTTCAAGTCGCGGCGTTTAATATGCCTATCAGAGAGGATTGAATTGCGTACGACACACAGGGACAATTTTACACACCATAAGGATAACCTCGGGAATGATGCGCACACTGACATCGCCCACATCGGTGACCACGACTGTCGTCAGACCCACCGCATCACTATGCAGAGTTAGCGCATAACACAAGAATGAACACACCAGGACCCACCAGTACATCGTGACGAGACCCACGAACAGTCACTGTGGGCGTCGTGCATCCGAACGGGCATTTCGAGAGCGAAAGACGTTGTCTGAAGCGGCAGGTGGGCGACAAGAGTATGGATACTCTTCCATCCCGGGTCTGGAGGAGACACATATAGTGGACAAAACAGATGGTCCACTTTGTATGTCCGTCAGTCTTGTTTGACGGTTAAATAGAATGGCTAGTATGTGGGTAGCGTTGAGTAACCTGAGGTGATGGGTGACGACAGCAGGCCGAGAGCCCAGGAGTATAAGATAAAGACAGTTCGGTCGCGTAGAAGGGATCTGCCTTCCATCCGTGCGCTCCTTCCCCAGGGCTGTCCGTCCTCAGCCCATTTTGAGCTCGTTAAAGTGCGAGTTCTGACGTTTGGGCGCTGCCGCTGGCTGGTTCCTTCTTCTGCGCAAGGTACGGATTCTGTACATGTGGATATGAGCGCGCATTAAGCTTCGTTGCAGCCAGAATAGGACATCGGGCCAGCGCGGACGCACGTTGGGGAAGGGAAGGAGGAGAAACGCGCTGAGTCAGTTTGTGGGTGGCTGGGAAAGCCCTTTGATTACGTCATACCATTCAGGAGACTTCAACATCTTCAACCTTCCTCTCTTTCCTCTCACTTCGATGTTCAAACTCGTTTCCCCCTCCGTACGTCACATTACAAGTCAGCCGAGGCATTGACACATATATTTCTGCAGAAAACGTAGTTTCCCAACTGGGAAAACGTCGGGCCCGACATGGGCGGGAGGCGCGCCGACACAGACATCCTGCAACTGAAAACACCACATTTGGTATCTAAAGCCGCCTCCCTTTGTATGGGAATTCAGCAGTGTTGGTTCTCATCCAATTGCATACCGAGTACCATCCTTGGCTGATCGGTCTTACCTACAGACCGATGTCGACGGGCCTCGAGGCTTGCCATGAGCGGGAAGTTCTGAACACTTTTCCCTCATATGGCAGACAGCCTCGCGCCACGTGCCGAGAAAGCCGAGAAAAAGGTGGGTCGGGGACAATCCCGAGGTCGGATTGGTCGTTTTCTCAATAACCCAATTCAGCGTTTTTGCCTTCAAAGGAGATTTTCACAAATGTCGTCACGAAAGCGATGTCACCCACAACGAAGGTTATAAAAGCCTGCAATCTTTCCACTATGGATCGCCAGCGAAAACAACATTCTACAGTTGTTGGCGCATCTGCAGACCCATCTGCAACCTTCTCCAACTTCTCCGAGCAACGCTCGCCCACCCATCGCTGTTTTCTCCTTCGCCTCACTATCGCGTTACGCATCACCTGACCTGTGACCCTCGGTACGTGCTGCCGGTTTGTGGGTCCAGCGCTGTACTGATGGGCTGTATTTTTTTTCTCTCTCTTTCCATCTATCCTGATGTTAACCTCCACCGTTTTCCTATGACCGCGATTGTCGTCGTCATCATGAACCGACATCTGCGTCCATCAGAATCATGGCTTATAATTACCCAAGCACCCTTCACAGCGCCTATGATGGTCGCCCGTATGGAGGGTATATCCCCAACCAGATCCCTCGCTCCTACCATCGACAGCCACCTTCACCGGAAGGGTCTTCGGACTCTAACGCAGGAGGTGACTACCTCGATCCAGCCCCGCACATCAAGGTCGACACTGACGATGATGCTGCGTTTGGCGTCCTAGCGGGCAGACCGTATCCCGTAGCTGGGCAATCGCCTCCTCCATTCTCTGGGGCCCAAGGGTATGGGCGGCCTGGTCCTAGTGGACCCTCAGGTCCTCTTTCGTTGCCTTCCGTAAGTTTCACCCACGGCGCTGCATTCTTCAAGATGCTGATAGACCTTACAGGATATCGCGGGTGTCCCCCACATGCACATGAACCCTTCTATGTATGGCGGTTTCGACCCCAGTTCTATCGACTTCAGCGGAACCTTCCCGCCCATGAATGCCCTCTCTTCCGCCCTGGACATGAACCACCCTATGATGCACTCACACTCTCCCGGTCCGTCAGAGTCTGAGAACTCTTGGGATAGCGACCAATACTCGTCGCCCTCTCCGACAGGCTCCAACGCTGCGCTTCCTCTCCCAACCAACGAGGAGACCGATGAATATCTCCGCAAGACGTTGGAAATTCCGTACCCTTACCCTTTGAACCTCAGCTCCCTGCCCGATGAGCCGTTCGACAAGAAAGCGCCCGCCATCACGACGTTGATCAAGCTAGCCATCTGTGGAAGCAAGAACAAGCGCCTGACGCTTCGCCAGATCTACGACGAGATTGAGAAGCGCTACCCAAGCTGGAAGGATAGCAAGGATAAGCCGTGGCAGGTATGTCATTTCGCTCTACCATCACGCCGAGTGCCTCATGCCTGCCTCCAGAGGTCCATTCGCCACAACCTCTCCTTGAAAGCTATTTTCGTTCGCATAGAGCGCCCCGTCAGTCACCCCGGTAAGGGCTTTTACTGGGCCCTCGACATCCGACAAGGCGAAGGCAACAAACGCGACCGCAAGCGCCGAGACCAAGGTCGCGCACGTGGACGGAGTGAAGATGACGACGACGACTACTCCGACGGCGGCGTCGAGGAGGATGTCGTCTCGCGCCGGCGGCACCACCAAGGTACGCACGCACCCACAAGCCGCCGCCGCCCGAGCCCACATGGCCCCGCACTCATGCTCCTCCCAGGCGGCCACCAGCCGATGCGCATGCCCCAGGAGGGCCTCTACAATACGCAGGGGTACATCCACCCGCACGCGACGCTCCTCGACCACCAGCACCGCGGGCCGCCTGGCATGGGCCCGGGCCCGAGCGGCGTAAGTCCCTATGGCACCCCGAACTACCCGCTGGCGCCTAACATTATTGGCCCGCACATGCGATGGGAGCAGCGCTCTCCATACCCGCCTGGCTACCCGAGCACGCCCCCTGAGATACAGATGGGCCGCCCTGGGTCGTCCGCAGGGATGGGCCCGTACCCGAGCTACGCTCCCCCGGCGAACGTCGAGCACCGTCCGTTGAGGCGCGGGACGGTCGATGCGAGGCAGGGCTATCCCTCGGGGCCGCCCATGATGCCTGCGCAGATGCCTATGCGCCAGATGACGATGAGCCCTGGCCACGGGCAGCTGATGCCCAACGTCATGCCACCCAGCCCGGAGTCGAGGTCGAGGCGCCCTCATTCCCGCTCCTCGCCCGAGGACGACGAGGAAGAGAGGCAGCGCGGTTCGCGCAGGCTTCGTATGCAGTAAATCATCGACTGTCGAAATTGGTATCGCCTTAAAACTCTGAAGTTTTGGTATGTCCTTCCAATCAGCCATCTCAAGCATGCTAATGGTCGCCTTTCAGTTCACGCTTTCATCATGCTTTCGTTCTCCTGTCGATGCAATTGCTTTTCCCTGTCGCTTTCCGGTGTTTTTCTTTCCTCCTTGCTTTCAAGCTGTACCTAAAAGATCATTCGTCTATCGTTGCATACATCTGTATCCCCTACGAGTTCACATGTCAACCTCGAGTCAGTACTCGACGTGCTTACGACGCTCCACTTTTATGTTTTCATGACCTTTTCATCTTGCTTTTCTCGTCTTTCGTCTTCCGTCTTACTCTCACCTCACTATATCAAATAGGTCAAATATGGCATCCATACGCGCATACCGTCTCATGTACTCCTAGAACCACAGAAACTCCATATTTCATCACTTTTCCCCCCTTCGTTGATGTTGACGCTGCATTCACTCTTACTCTCCCTGCCGTCTTGCATTTCCAAGTCAAGTGCGAAAGCTTTGAGCTGTTTTGAGTCCTCTTTCAGTCGGATGATTCCCTTCCGCGGCTAACCTCGATCCGGCTCCAGCCAATCAGAAGCGTCCTGTGGCGTCCATCTTTGGTCAACTTCATCCTTCTTCTGAACCACTTCGACTATCTGCCGTTAACATTCGTCGCCCATGCGCTGTACCTATGACTATGCATGTTACAAATCGCGCTAAAGCCTCACCCTCCTCGTGGCCATAAGATGGGAGGGCGATGATTTCACCGCGAAGCCCGTTTTAACATCTGAACCACGCAATTTCTGGACGGCCGAGTTCCTCGTTGGTTGAACGAACAGTCTGGCGAGTGCCAGCTTCGTTGTGTACCACGATTATTTGTCTCAAGCTTTCGTCGGCATCGGCGTCGTTCTTCCAGAAACCTCATCCTCTAAACAGGAGCTTCAACAGCAATGTCAACACCAACGGCCTTCGAGAAAACGACCATCCAAATCCCGAGCAAAACACCAGGCTGGAACCTCGATACGTGGCGGTTCCTGCCAGCTTGGGGGTTTTCGAAGCCGCATCCTGTCGTTATCATGTACGTGTCTCGCCCAATCGCGTCGGTCGTCTTCGAACGCTGCATGCGGGAAGGAAAGGGGGACGCATTTCCGAGCTCATGGACTGATTTCCACACTCCAGGGCACCAGGCTTCACCTGCACGAAACGCATGTCCTTGGAGGCATACGCGGAGACGTTCGCGTCGAACGGGTACGCGTGTCTCCTGTTCGACTACCGGCGCTGGGGGACTTCGGGTGGGTCTTTCTCGAGCTTTCGCGTTACTGGCGTTCCTTTCATGCTCACACTCCATACATATTTTGCGTGCAGATGGAACTCCACGGAACGTCGTAGATATCAGCGAGCAGCTGGATGACTATAAGGCTGCAATCAAGTACGCGACGCAGAACTCGGAGTATGATGGGTCGAGGGTCGTACTTTGGGGAACTAGTTTCTCTGGTGTGCCTTCTTCCTTTGCATCTGCTACCAATATTATCTGACGAAGATTCTGACTCTCTTTTAGGCGGCCACGTTATACGACTAGGCACCGACGTACGCCCTTCCCCACTGCCTCTCATCTCCCATCAACCGCCTCACCAACCTCCTTGTTTTTCTCCAGCAAAGCCTCTCCCTCTCCGCGATAATAGCCTCCAATCCGTACGTTGGCGGCCGCGTCCCTGTCACCTTCAACCTTGGCCTCGTCAAAGCATCTGTATACGTCCTCGCTGGGATCGTCAAGCGGCTTTTCGGGGTGTTCGGTGCGACGGAGCCGGTTTACATCCTGAGCGCGGGTCGTCCGGGGGAGGTGGCGGCGATGACGACGCCGGGGGTGTTGGAAGGTGTGAAGAGCATGGCACCGGAGGAGTCGTACGTTTGTTTCATTTTTTTCGACCTTTCGTTTCTGATTCTTCTCGTTTCCGGTCGATGCGTTAAATAGTGACTGGGAGAACCGCGTACGCTCCTCTCCTGCCCTTCCATCTCGATCTGGCTAATAGGTAGCAATCCCACAGGTTGCAGCCTCTAGTATCCCTCAAGTCCTTTTCTACAACCCCCTCAGCTATGCTTCGTCGGTCAAGAGCCCAATACTCGTTATAATATGCGGGGCTGATATTGAGTGTTCGCCTGTACGCGCGAAGCTTGCCGCGGAGAGAGCGCCGGAGGGAGAAAGTCATACTTTGGTTGGAGGTAAGTGGTTATTCTCTTCTCTATCTTTTGGCCTACAATTTTTGAGGGGTTGCTGATTGGTTGGTGTGGTATAGCATCCCATGAGGGCTTGTACGCGGGCAAGAAGTTCTTTGGAGAGGCGTCGGAGAAGGAGCTGGAGTTCTTGAAGAGAGTTGTCCCTGTGTAGAGATCGTTGCCTTCGATTGTCATGCGTACTTTTCCTTAGGTCGATGTGCTACTGGAGCAGGAGAAATGCCATCTTTTTCTTGGGACGATTTTCGCAATTCCCGACACGAGATCAATCAAGGACAACACTTACCGTGGCAGCTTCCCGCATCCCGTGAAAAGTTGCATGGGCGGGGTTGTGCTGCTTTAGACGTAGTCGTTCAAGGTACCGTCTCGGCGAGGGATTACCGCTTTATTACAGCCTAGTCAGGCACTTACATGCCCTGTCAACAGGTGCTTGAGACAGTAAGAAAGCTACGATGGCTTGCTGCGCGAGTGTCGTTATTTATCTAAAAACGTTCTGATTACGTGCCTTCAAACACTTCAAACCCAGGTGGTTACTCTTTCATGGCATCCAGAGCTGTCGGTTTGCGTCGCTCAATTTCCATGCAACCCTCTCTTTCATCCCGGAGATACAGCGACCACCGCTGAACATCATTGATGGGCGCTAATGATAATAATGGCTTGATATGTTCATTAATGAAGGCTATGCGCTAGTATCTTCATTCATCAAGTCCACCTCGTATTTATATCATGGTTCGTCATGTTGGTGGCTTACCTAGAGTATGGCCATTCACTGTATCGGGATTCAGTCCTTCAGCCGCTGCGCTGCATGCTTTTCCCTCACCCAACGGAAAGTTGTCTTCTTTCTCTTGGAAAGCCAATATTTGTCCGGTCGACCGCCTCTCAAAACGAAAAGGCGGGTAGGGGAACCGAGAGGGGGGAGGAAGGAGAATATGATCATTTGTTGGAATCGAAAGGCCCCGGGAAGCTCTTGGCGTTTGGTGTCCGCAAGTTTGCGGATTTGAGACCAAAATTTTGGCAAATCTCCACCGTTCTGTGTGTGTGGGAAGGGAGACGACGGTGCAGGCCCCGACGAGCCACCGTAGATGTAACCAGAACCAAGTGGTATTTTTCCAGAAAACCTTATTGCACAGAGAGAAAGCGACGTGGACTACGCTGGGACCAAAGGACGGGCAGATACAGTATCGTGAGGGTGACGGTCCCACCCGCGCCCGTGATGACCACCGCAGAGGTGCCAACAAGGGGTAACCTGCGTAGGCGCGCATCTCCTAACAGCTTTAAGGGTGTGGTGCGTTGTAATGGTTTTGTACAAGATGTCTGTCGGCAAAAAATCGTTAGTAGTGAACGTGTGGCTTCTATCCGTCAAGGCCCGTACGTGTCAGACGGCGTTGAGAGGGCACTGGATGACGCACGAAACTGTGGTGTGATTTTGGGTGGTGGTAGAGGTGGAATCCGTGAATACGGAGAGGGGGTGGGGTCCGGAGGAGGAATGGAGAAACGGCCACGTCGCGCGAGCAACTTGAACCACATCACGTGCCCGTCTACTCTTCGGACGATCGAGCCCCAATAGGAGTCTGGCGCTGGATCCACTCTCCCTTACGCTTTCGCGAGCTTCTGACCTTTAGACCGGAAACGCGAGGAGGAGGAGAGACGAGGATGAACACGGATACAAGCACTTTATCGAGGGTATAAGGAAAATCACGATATCCCTTCGGACAGGGTTTGCCAGATTGCGAAGGAATAGATTCGGGGCAGAGCGCGCTCTTCGCCCGAGAACAGAATGGCTAGACTTGATCAGGCCCCGGGAAGCTCTTGGTTTGGTGCCGCAAATGCCAAATTCGTCTCAAATCCAATTTTGGCTCTCAATCCGCAAACTCGGAAGAGCTCCCTAAAATGAATATTCTCGCCTGCGGCCACGTTTCGCGTTAGTTCGCCCATTTGCCCTGTTCTGGTATCTGGGAATCGCGGTGAAAACTCCTTGCGGGGTGCTGATGGACACAAAACTCAGCTTGGTGTTTGAATGGCCGAATTTTCCAAACGGGTCTCAAATCCGCAAACGGGACAGAGGTTGCCAAAAGGTCTCAAACCGCCAGTT